>CM051272.1:7500-118877 GCA_027921565.1 Artemia sinica | reverse complement strand
GAACTTTCTCCAAGTTGATCAAATTGGTCTCTAAAAGGTTCATGATAAAAAAATAGTTTGGGAAAAGAAAAAAAACCTAAAATAATGTCGTGAAATCGTTTTCAACACTCAGAGCAGGGAGGGCCCTGGGATTGAATCATAGAGAAACAACGAATTTACTTGTAAAAAAAATATGACTCAAAAACCAGTCTGGTTGAAAACTTGGAGCTGAAACAAACTTGTGTGGGGAATCCCCGCTCATACTGCTCGCTTTTTTGCAATGTTTAGGAACCGGAGGGGAATCCCCGCTCGTTTGGAAAGGTACCAAGGAAAGGCAAGCAAAACGTGTTTAATCACTTCATAGGTTTTGCATGCTTTTTTACAATATGCACGTGAAACTGTGTGAGGGAGTACTGACTCTCTTTGAAAAGGTGTAGAGCTTCCATAGAATTCAATATTAGCATTCTACTTAAATTATCGTAGATAGAGTTTAGCCCAAATTTACCTGTGTTACGATTCAAAGTGATATTCTTTAATAAGATTTTCTTTATTTCAAAAGTTTCACGAAAATTTTGCTTTAAACCCGGGTCCCTACAAATCAAAGAGACATTGTTGAACAAAATAAAATGGTCTGGAAAATTGAAAATATGTTCTGAAAGGGCTGAAGTAAAATCTTCAGACTTAGAATCTTGCTTTAAAGCCTAAGATTTAGAATCTTTATGCTGTAATAATCTCATTTCCAAATTCTGGTTAGTTTGTCCCACATATGAGTTTCTGCAAGTCCATGGGATCTGATAGATTCAACTTTGTTGCCCCAATTAGGTTAGATCCTTCCCAGAATTTAGAAAACTACCCAAAGTACTATTACTCTTTAAAGCTACCTTTAGACCATTACTCTGTGAAATTCTTTTAAGTTTTTCACTTAGCCCGGGTATATATGGTAAGGAACAAAAAAAATCTTTCTCCCGAGTTGTCCCCAAGACTTCCTTAAAAATCTCTAGAAACCTTTTTCTTCTTTTTGAAAAAGTCTGGTTAATTAACTGCTCTGGATACGTGACACTTACTAGTATTTTTCTCAGAAAAGACAAGTCTTCCTCTAAAATTTTGGAGCGCACATCCCCAAGTCTTCCTTAAAAATCTCTAGAAACCTTTTTCTTCTTTTTGAAAAAGTCTGGTTAATTAACCACTTTGGATACATGACACTTATTAGTATTTTTCTTACAAAACGCAACTCCTCCTCTAAAAGTTTTGGAACGCAAATAATAAAGATCTGGTCAGTTAAAGAAATGATCAAAGCAGTTTTTACTTGGCGAGCGTGACCGGAACTATAAGACGAAAATCTATTGTTATTTGTCGGTTTTCTGTAAATTTTAAAATCCAGACTATTACCATTTTTCAAGAACATCAAGAAAAGGAAGTTTCCTGTTCTTTTCTAATTCAACAGTAAACTTTATCCCCCCCCCAAACAATTAAGATGTTCCAAAAATCCTGTTAATTCCTCCTCTCTATAATCCCATACTGAAATTATGTCATCCGTATACCGGCCCCAAAAAATATGTTTTAAAAAATATGAATCTAACGCAATTGTTTCAATATTCTCCACAAAAATATAAGCTAATAAGGGGGCCTAAGAGGCCCCCATAGGTAAACCATTTTCTTGTTCGAATAACTTCCCTCTGAATTGAAAAAAAAGAATTGAGAACTTATTGCACAACCTTACTAAATACATAATTACAGTAACTTCCAAATCTGTTTTGCCACTAATCAAGTCCAAATTTCTTAACAGAGAAATTTGGACTTGATTAGTGGCAAATTGAATCATATTTGGATTGAATCATAGAGAAACAACGAATTTACATGCAAAAAAATGTGACTCAAAGACGTTTCGTTCTTTTCACTGGCTTGAAATTGCATACAAACAAGCCAATCAGGTGTTGCAATCCTTTTGTTTGCTCAAAATTCGACAAAGCAACGACGGTTAGGCTAGTTTATTTTGCATGATATTTCTAAAGCCAATTAAGATGAAGAAATGTCTTCAAAGTCAAGGCTATAAGAAAAAAAAAAGTTCTGGATGTTTTTGTCAGTTTGTAGTTTACGCACTAACATCAATGTCAGTAACGATTCTATTTGAACTTTCTCCAAGTTGATCAAATTGGTCTCTAAATGGTTCATGATAAAACAATAGTTTGGGACAAGAAAAAAACCTAAAATAATGTCGTGAAATCATTTTCAACACTCAGAGCAGGGGGGCGCTGGGATTGAATCATAGAGAAACAACGAATTTACTTTTAAAAAAATGTGACTCAAAGACGTTTCGTTCTTTTCACTGGCTTGAAATTGCATACAAACAAGCCAATCAGGTGTTGCAATCCTTTTGTTTGCTCAAAATTCGACAAAGCAACGACGGTTAGGCTAGTTTATTTTGCATGATATTTCTAAAGCCAATTAAGATGAAGAAATGTCTTCAAAGTCAAGGCTATAAGAAAATAAGTTCTGGATATTTTTGTCAGTTTGTAGTTTACGCACTAATATCAATATCAGTAACGATTCTATTTGAACTTTCTCCAAGTTGATCAAATTGGTCTCTAAACAGTTGATGATAAAAAAAAAAGTTTGGGACAAGAAAAAAACCTAAAATAATGTCGTGAAATCATTTTCAACACTCAGAGCAGGGGGGCGCTGGGATTGAATCATAGAGAAACAACGAATTTACTTGTAAAAAAATGTGACTCAAAGACGTTTCGTTCTTTTCACTGGCTTGAAATTGCATACAAACGAGCCAATCAGGTGTTACAATCCTTTTGTATGCTCAAAATTCGACAAAGCAACGACGGTTAGGCTAAAGTTCTGGATTTTTTTACCAGTTTGTAGTTTACGCACTAATATCAATATCAGTAACGATTCTATTTGAACTTTCTCCAAGTTGATCAAATTGGTCTCTAAACGGTTCATGATAAAAAAATAGTTTGGGACAAGAAAAAAAAATTCGACAAAGCAACGACGGTTAGGCTAGTTTATTTTGCATGATATTTCTAAAGCCAATTAAGATGAAGAAATGTCTTCAAAGTCAAGGCTATAAGAAAAAAAAAGTTCTGGATATTTTTGTCAATTTGTAGTTTACGCACTAATATCAATATCAGTAACGATTCTATTTGAACTTTCTCCAAGTTTATCAAATTGGTCTCTAAAGAGTTCATGATAAAAAAATAGTTTGGGACAAGAAAAAAAAAACTAAAATAATGTCGTGAAATCATTTTCAACACTCAGAGCAGGGGGGCGCTGAGATTGAAACATAGAGAAACAACGAATTTACATTTTAAAAAAATTGTGACTCAAAGACGTTTCGTTCTTTTCACTGGCTTGAAATTGCATACAAACGAGCCAATCAGGTGTTACAATCCTTTTGTTTGCTCAAAATTCGACAAAGCAACGACGGTTAGGCTAGTTGATTTTGCATGATATTTCTAAAGCCAATTAAGATGAAGAAATGTCTTCAAAGTCAAGGCTATAAGAAAAAAAAAATTCTGGATATTTTTGTCAGTTTGTAGTTTACGCACTAATATCAATATCTGTAACGATTCTATTTGAACTTTCTCCAAGTTGATCAAATTGGTCTCTAAGCGGTTCATGATAAAAAAATAGTTTGGGACAAGAAAAAAAAACCTAAAATAATGTCGTGAAATCATTTTCAACACTCAGAGGAGGGGGCGCTGGGATTGAATCATAGAGAAACAACGAATTTACTTGTAAAAAAAAATGTGACTCACAAACCAGTCTGGTTGAAAAACTCAGAGTTGAAACAAATTTGTGTGGGGAATCCCCGCTCATACTGCTCGCTTTTTTGCAATGTGTAGGAACCGGAGGTGAATCCCTGCTCGTTTGGAAAGGTACCAAGGAAAGGCAAGCAAAACGTGTTTAATCACTTTATAGGTTTTGCATGCTTTTTTGCAATGTGCACGTGAAACTGTGTGAGGGAGTACTGACTTTCTTTGAAAAGGTGTAGAGCTTCCATAGAATTCAATATTAGCATTCTACTAATTTATTAAAATTTGATAAAGAAAAGTTAAATTCACCCAATGTAGTTGACCTCTGTCCAAGTGTTATATCATTGAACGCTAATGAACCGAATTCCGAAAGGTCAAAAAGGCTAGCTTCTGCCTTTGCTTTGCAAAGAATTAGAGAATTAAACAATATATAGTTTTAATTCATTTCGTATACAAACTATTGTTTTAAATTATTTTAGTTTAGTTTTACTACTGATGAGGGTTACTGCATATGTGACCGAACTATCTGGTATTTTTGTGAATTTCTATCACTGTTTGTGAAACACTGTCTATTAAAAGGATTTTTATTTCTAGGCTATTTGAACTTTTATTTATCGTCTTGGAAAGGCATTGTGGTCTCCGAAATTATCTATCGTAAGGTTTTGGATAAAAACTCAAACTTAAGCATATGCAGCGTAAAAATATAAAAAAAGCAGCCTTCCTCGGACACGGAATAATTTCTATTCCGTTAAGCTCTAGCTAAACTTGCCCACACACAGTGGAACGTTAGCGGTGAAAGCCATCATTCAGTCTTGGACCTGTGAACAATAAGGTGAATCTAAATATAGATAAATTTCATTTCTAAAAATGGATTTATTTTGTCTAAATAGATATATTTAATTCTAAATATGGATATTTATTAAAAAAAAGTGCATACGAAGTGAATAGTATTAAGACATTAATCAAACATGCCAAAAAATAAGTACCTAAGAAATGAATAGCCCTAAGGCGGTAACCAAAAATTCAAAAAAATCTTATAAAATTATTTGTTTTTCTGTCTAAGTTTTATATGACTTCTGGTTGATATTTAAGATATGTATCTTTTATGTCTACAATAATTATTGAAGTGATTACTAATTCTAAATTTAGCATACAGAGAATCATGCAACTAAAAGCCAGCCGGAAACAGAATGTTTTCATTTAAGTGGTAGATGGCATGGAGTAAGAATATAACTAACCGCTCGCTTAACAAAAATTTTCGTGTTTACCAGAAAATATGCTGGTCGCAATCATACTTTTAAATAGATTCAGAGACAGCAGAAACAGCCAAACGAGACCCAACCAAGCAGGATTGAGGCCGGGGGTTGGTTGCTGTGACCAGTTTTTTTTAGCCTGTAACAGATTCTTGAACACCGGTTTAAAGACCAGCAGAAAACAATCCAAATCTTCATAGACTTCATTACCGCGTTTGATTCGGTCCATCGTGATGCAATATAGGAGGCAACGAGAGAGTACAGTGTGCCTGAGAAGATCATCAATCTGCTCAAGGCATGCTATGTTTGAACAAAGGCCCGGGTAAGAGTCGATGGCGATCTTTCAGATCTGGTTCTGATCGAGGAAGGTGTAAGCCAAGACTGTGTCCTTTCACCAACTTTGTTCAACTTCGTCATCGATTGGATCCTCAGGGTCCTGGACAATTATAAAGGCGTTGCATTGAGCCTGTTCTTCTCCGTCACAGATATTGACTATGCTGACGATGTGGAAATGCTTGCTGAATCCGTTGCAGAAGCCCAGGCTATGATAGATGAAGTGGCAGTCAAGGCACTTTCGACTGGTCGAAACAGAGATGACACAAACACAGACACGATATGCACACAAAGACGACACACAGACAGAGACGACACACACAGAGACGACACACATAGAGACGACAAACACAAAGAGACGACGCACACACAGAGGGGACACACACAAAGAGACACTTACACAGAGACGACACACACACACAGACGACACACACACAGAGACGACACACAAACAGAGACTACACACACAGAGCCGACACACTCACAGAGACGACACACACACAGAGACAACACAAACAAGGAGACGACAAACACACAGTGACGACAAACAAAGAGAGACAAAACACACAGAGACGAAACACACAGAGACGACACACGCACAGAGACGACAAACACACAGATACGACACACACACAGAGGCGACACACACACAGAGGGGACACAGAAAAAAGTCGACAAACACACAGAGACGACACACACACAGAGACGACACACACACAGAGACGTCGCACACACAGAGAGACAAACACACGCAGAGAGGACACGCAAACAGAGACGAAACACACACACAGAGACGACACACACACAGAGAAGACACACACACAGAGACGACACACACACAGAGAAGACACACACACAGAGACGACACACACACAGATATGACACACACAGACAGACGAAAGACACAAAGAGACGAAACACACATAGAGACAACACCGACACAGAGACAATACACACACAGAGATGACACACACAGACACACGACACACACACAGAGACGACACACACAGAGACGACAAACACACAGAGACTACACACACACAGAGACGACACAAACACAGAGAGGACATACACAGGGACGACACAAACAGAGAGATGACATACACACAGAGACGACACACATACAGAGACGACACACGCACACTGACGACGCACACACAGAGACGAAAGACAAACAGAGGCGACACACACACAGAGACGACAAAAACAGACACGACAAACACAGAGACGACACACATACAAAGACGACACAAACACAGAGATGACACGAACAGAGACGACATACACACGGAGACGACGCAAACACACAGAGACAAACACACACAGAGACGACACACACACAGAGACGACACACACAGAGAGATGAAAAACACAAACAGACGACACACACACAGAGACGACACACACACAGACGACACAAACACAAAGACGACACACACACGGAGACGACACACACACACACACAGACGACAAACACACAGAGACGACACACACAGAGATGACACAAACACAGAGACGACACACACACAGAAGACACAGAGACGAAACATACACAGAGACGACACATACACAGAGATGACACACACAAACAGACACACACACAAAGAGACGGCACATACAAAGAGACGACACATACACACAGAGACGACACACGCACAGAGACGACACATACACAGACAACACACACACGGAGAAGACACACACAGAGACGACGCACACAGAGGCGAAACACACACAGAGACAACACACACACAGACGACTCACACCCAGAGACGACACACACACAGAAGACACAGACACAGAGACGAAACATACACAGAGACGACACATACACAGAGATGACACACACAAACAGACACACACAAAGAGACGGCACAAACACAGAGACGACACACACAGAGAGACGACAAACGCACAGAAACGACACATACACAGACAACACACACAAAGAGAAGACAGCCACACAGAGACGACAAACACACAGAGATGACACACACACAGAGACGACACACACACAGAGACAACGCAAACACAGAGACGACACACACACACACAGATGACACAAACACAGAGACGAAACAAACACAGAGACAACACACACACAGAGACGACACACACGCAGAGATGACAAAGACACAGAGACGACTCAAACAAAGAGACGAAACACACACAGACATGACAAACACACAGAGACAATACACACACAGAGACGACACAAGCACAGAGACTACACATGCACAGAGACGACACAAACTTGCAGATGCCACACACACACAGACGATATACCCACAGAGACGACACCCAAACAGAGACGACAAACACACAGAGACGAAACAAACACAGATACGACCCAAACACAGAGACGTTATATTGACAGAGTAGACACAGATACAGAGACGACAAACACACAGATGACACACACACACAGACGGCATACCCACAGAGACAATACACACACAGAGACGACAAACACACAGAGACGACAAACAAACTGAGACGACGCACACACAGAGACGACACACACAGAGAGACGACAAACACACACAGAAACGACACACATACAAAGAATTCACATACACAGAGACGACACACACACACACAGATGGCACACACACACAGACGGCATACCCACAGAGACAACACACACACAGAGACGACAAACACACAGAGACGACGCACACACAGAGACGACACACACACAGAGACGACACACACACACAGAAACGACACACAGACAGAGACGACACACACAAAGATCCAACATACACAGAGACGACAAACACACAGAGACGACAAACACACTGAGACGACGCACACACAGAGACGACACACACACAGAGACGACAAACACACACAAAAACGACACACATACAGAGAATTCACATACACAGAGACGACACACAAACACAGAAACAACACACATACAGAGACGACACACACAAAGATCCAACATACACAGAGACGACAGACACACAGAGACGACAAACACACAAATAAGAAACACACACAGAGACGACACAAACACAGAGACGAAACACACAAAGAGACAACATACACAGTCGTCTCTGTCTTCTCAGAGACGAAAGATGCCCAGAGACGACACAAACACACACAGACGACATACACACACCGAGACGACATACACACACAGACGACAAACAAACAGAGATGACACACACACAGAGACGAGACACAAACAGGCACGACATACACAGAGACGACACACACATAGAGATGACACACAAAGAGATACGACACACACATAGAGACGACAGACGCACACACGATACAGACGACACACACACACAGATGACACACACACACAGAAACGACACACACACACAGACGACACACACAGAGAAGACACACACACAGAGACTACAACCACACAGAGCCGACGCACACAGAGACGACACACATACAGAGACAAAACACATGCACTAAGACGACATAAACACAGACGACACACACACAGACGAAACACACACAGAGACGATACACACACAGAGAGAGATGACACACACACACAGAGACGACACACACAGAGACGACACACACACACACAGAGAAGAAACACACACAGAGACGACACAAACACAGACAGGACACACGCACAGACGAAACTCACACAGAGACGACACACTCACAGAGACAACACACATAGAGACCACACACACAAAGAGACAACACAAAGTCACAGAGACGACACACACACAGAAACGAAACATACACAGAGACGACACACACATAGAATTGACCAACACACAGAGATGACACACACAAAGAGACGACAAACACACGGAAACGGCACACACACAGAGACGACACACACAAAGAGACGAAACTTACACGCAGAGATGACACACACACACACAGATTACTCACATAGAGACGACAGACACACAGAGATACACACACAGAGACGACACACACAGAGAAGACACAGAACAGAGACGACACACACACAGAGACAATACACACACACAAAGAGACGACACCCACACACAGAAACAACACACACAGAGACGACACACACACAGAGAGGACACACACAGAGGCAACACACACACAGAGACGACACTTACACGCAGAGATGACACACACTCAGAGACTACTCACACAGAGACGACACACACACAGAGACAACACACACACAGAGACAACACACACAGAGACGACACACACACAGAGACGCACACACAAACAAAGAGACGACACCCAAACACAGAAGCAACACACAAACAGAGAAGACGCACACACAGAGAGGACACACACAGAGAAAACAGCCACACAGAGACCACAACACACAGTTGCGACACACACAGAGAGAGCACACGCACACTGAGACAACACACACACACAGAGACGACACACACTAGAGACGATATGCGTACAGAGACGACACACACAAAGAGACGACAAACAAAGAGACGACCCAAACACAGAGATGACACACACACAGAGACGACATATACACAGAGACGACACGCCCAGAGACGAAAACACAAAGAGACGACACACACACAGTGACGACAAACACATAGAAACGACACACACACACATAGATGACACACAAGCAGAGATGACACACACACAGAGACGACACACACACAGAGATGACACACACACACAGAAGAAACACACACAGAGACGACACAAACAAAGACACGACTCACACACAGAAAACACTCACACATAGACGATACACTCACAGAGACAACACACACACAAAGACAACACACACACAGAGACGACAAACACACAGAGACAACACAAACACACAGATATGACACACACACAGAGACGACACAAACACAGACACGAGTCACACACAGACGACACTCACACAGAGACCACACACACACAGAGACGACACACACACAAAGACAACACACACACAGAGACGACAAACACACAGAGACAACACAAACACACAGATATGACACACACACAGAGACGACACATACACAGAGACGAAAGACACAGAGAAACGACACACACACAGAGATGACACACACAAAGAGACGACAAACACACGGAAACGGCACACACACAGAGACGACACACACAAGGAGACGACACACGCACAGAGACGACAAACACACAGAGACGACACACACACACAGAGACGACACTCACACACAGAGACGACATGCGCACAAAGAGGACACACACACAGACAACACACACACAGAGACGAAACTTACACGCAGAGATGACAGACAAAAAGAGACAACATACACAGAGACGACACACATACAGAGACGACACACACACAGAGACAACTCACAAACAGAGACAACTCACAAACAGAGATGAAACACACACAGAGACGACAAACACAAAGAGATGACACAAATACAGAGACAACACACAAAAAAAGACGACTCACGCACCGAGATGACACACTCACAGAGACGACACACACACAGAGACAACACACACAAGGAGACGACAAACACACAGAAATGACAAACACACAGAGACGACACCAACACAGAGAAGACACACACAGAGTGATGACATTACACAGAGAAGACACACACAGAGACGACAGACGCACTGAGACGGCACACACACAGAGACGACATACACACACAGAGACAACACACACACAGAAACGACAAACAAACAGAGGAGACACATACACAGAGACGACACATAAAGAGACACGACACACACAGAGACGACACACACACAGAGACGACACACACAGAGAGATGACACACACAGAGACGACACACACAGAGAAGACACACATACAGAGACAAACACACACAGAGACGACACACAAACAGCGACGACACACACACAGAGACGACACAAACACAGAGACGATACACACAAAGAGACAACACACACAAAGAGACGACACACACACACACAGACGACACACACACAGAGAAGACACACAAACAGAGACGAAACACACATACAGACGATGCACACACATAGACAACACATACACAGAGACGACACACACAGAGACGACACAAACACAGACGACACACATAGAGAGACGACAAAAACAAAGAGAAGACAAACACACAGAGATGACACACACACACACAGAGAAGACACACACACAGAGACGACAAACACACACAGAGACGACACACACACAGACGGCACACACACAGAGACGACACACACACAGAGACGACACAAACACAGAGACGACACACACACAGAGATCACTCACACACAGAGACCACGCACACACATTGAGACGACACACACAAAAATACGACACACACACAGAGACGACACACACACACAGAGACAACGTACACACAGAGACGACACACACATAGAGACGACAAACACAGATAAACGACACATAAACAGAGATGACACAATCACAGAGACGACACACACACGGAAACAGCACACACACAGAGACGACACACACACAGAGACGACACACGCACAGAGACGACAAACACACAGAGGCGACAAACACTCAGACACGACACACACACAGAGATGACACACACACAAAGAGGACACATACACACAGACAGCACACACACAGAGACAACACACACACAGAGACGACAAACGCACATATACAGACGACAGACACACAGAGACAACATACACACAGAGACGACACACACATGCAGAGATGACACACACACAGAGACTACTCACACAGACACGACACACACACAGAGATGACAAACAAACAGAGACGACGCACACACAGACATGACAAACACAAAGAGACGACACACACACAGACAACACACACACAAAGACACGACACCCACACACAGAAGCAACACACACACAGAGACGACAAACTCACTGAGGAGACACACACACAGAGACGATACTCACACAGAGACGGCACAAACTCAGAGACGAAACACACAGAGAGACAACACACACAGAGAAGACACACACACAGAGACCACACACACACCGAGACGGCACATACACACAGAGACGACACACACTAGAAACGAGACACGCATAGAGACGACAAACAAACAGAGACGACACACACACAGAGACAACACACACACATATATGACAAACACACAGAGACGATATAAACAAAGAGACGACACGCATAGAGACAAAAAGACAGAGACGCAATACACACAGATACGACACACAGCCAGAGACGACACACACGGAGACGACACACACACAGAGACGATACAAACAATGAGACGACACACACACAGAGACGACACACACACAGAGACCACTCACACACAGAGACCACACACACACACACAGAGACGACACACACACAAATGCGACACACAGACAGAGACGACACACAAACAGAGACAACACACACACAAAGACACGACAACCACACACAGAAGCAACACACAGAGGGATGACAAACACACAGAGGAGACACACACACACAGAAGATACTCACATAGAGACGGCACAATCTCAGAGATGACACACACACAGAGACAACACACACACAGAGACCACACACACTGAGACGGCACATATACACACAGACGACACACGCTAGAGACGAGAAACGCACATAGATGACAAGCAAACAGAGACGACACACACACAGACACGACACACTCACAGAGACGACACACCAACAGAGACAACACACACAAGGAGACGACAAACACACAGAAAGGACAAACACACAGAGACGACACACACAGAGACGACACACACACCCAGAGACGACACACGCACAGAAACGACACACTCAAAGAGACGACAAAAACACAGAGACGACACACACACAGAGAAGACACACACAGAGAGATGACATACACACTGTGAGACAACAAACACACCCAGAGACAACGTACACACACAGAGACGACACAAACATAGAGACGACAACCACAGAGAAACGACACACAAACAGAGATAACACAATCACAGAGACGACTCACACACGGAAACGGCACACACACAGAGACGACACACACACAGAGACGACACACGCACAGAGACGAAAAACACACAGAGGCAACAAACACACAGACACGACACACACACAGAGACGACAAACACACAAAGAGGACACACACACACAAACAACAAACACACAGAGACGACACACACACAGAGACGACAAACGCACAGAAACGACACACACAAAGAGACGACACACACACAGAGACGACACACACACATACACAGACGATACACACACAGAGACAACAGACACACAGAGATGACACACACATACAGAGATGACACACACACACAGAGACTACTCACACAGACACAACACACACACATAGATGACAAACACACAGAGACGACGCACACAAAGACAAAACAAACACACAGAGACGACACACACACAGACAACACACATACAAAGACACGACACCCACACACAGAAGCAACACACACACAGAGAGACGAAAAACTCTTAGAGGAGACACACACAGAGACGATACTCACACAGAGACGGCACACACTCAGAGACGAAACACACACAGAGACAACACACACACAGAGACGACACATACACAGAGACCACACACACACTGACACGGCACATACACACAGAGACGACACACACTAGAGACGAGACACGCACAGAGACAACAAACAAACAGAGAGGACACACACACAGAGACAACACACACACAGAGCTGACACACACACACAGAGACGACACAACGCATAGAGACAAAATACAGAGAAGACATACACACAGATACGACACATAGACAGAGATGACACACACAGAGACGACACACACACAGAGACGACACACACACAGAGACCACTCACACACAGAGACCATACACACACACAGAGATGAGACACACACAGAGACAACACACACACAAAGACACGACACCCACACACAGAAGCAACACAAATAGAGATGACATACACACAGAGGAGACACACATACAGAGACGATACTCACACAGAAACGGCACACACTCAGAGATGACACACACACACACAGACAACACACACACAGACGACACAGACACAGAGACCATACACACTGTGACGGCACATACACACAAAGACGACACACACTAGCGACGAGACACGCACATAGACGACAAAAAAACAGAGACGACACACAAGCAGACATGACACACATACAGAGACGACACATGCACAGAGACGACACACATAGAGAGACGACACACATAGAGAGACGACCAACACAAAGAGACGACAAACGCACAGAGACGACATACACACAGAGACGACACACACACAGAGACGACACACAGAGACGACAAACACACAGAGACGACAAACAAACAGAGACGACACAAACATAGAGAAAACACACACACAGAGATGACACACACACAGAGACGATATAAACACAGAGCCGACACACGCATAGAGACGAAAAACACAGAGACGACATACACACAGATACGACACACACACAGAGACGACACACACAGAGACGAAACACACACAGAGACGACACACACAGAGGGGACACACACAAAGAGACCAACTTATACAGAGACGACACACACACAGAGACGACACACACAAAGTGACGACACACAAACAGACACGACACACACAGAGACGACACACACACAGAGATGACACACACAGAGAGATGATACACACAGAGACGACACACACAGAGACGACACACATACAGAGACAAACACACACAGAGACGACACACAAACAGAGACGACACACACACAGAGACGACACAAACACGGAGACGATACACACAAAGAGACAACACACGCAAAGAGACGACACACACACACAGACGACACACACACAGAGAAGACACACAAACAGAGACGAAACACACACACGGAAGATGCACACACATAGACAACACATACACAGAGACAAAAAACACACAGAGACGACACACACACAGACGACACACATAGAGAGACGACAAAAACACAGAGAAGACAAACACACAGAGATGACACACACACACACAGAGAAGACACACACACAGATACGACAAACACACAGTCGACACACACACAGACGGTACACACACAGAGACGACACACACACAGAGACGACACACACAGAGACGACACACACACAGAGATCACTCACACACAGAGACCACACACACACATTGAGACGACACACACAAAAATATGACACACACACAGAGACGACAACACAAAGAAATGACACAAAAACAGAGATGACACAATCACAGAGACGACACACACACGGAAACGGCACACACACAGAGACGACACACAAACACACAGAGACGACACACGCACAGAGACGACAAACACACAGAGGCGACAAACACTCAGACACGACACACACACAGAGACGACACACACACAGAGACGACAAACGCACAGAAACGACACACACAAAGAGACGACACACACATAGAGACGACACACACACATATACAGACGACACATACACAGAGACAACACACACACAGAGACGACACACACATGCAGAGATGACACACACACAGAGACTACTCACACAGACAAGACACACACACAGAGATGACAAACAAACAGAGACGACGCACACACAGACATGACAAACACAAAGAGACGACACACACACAGACAACACACACACAAAGACACGACACCCACACACAGAAGCAACACACACACAGAGACGACAAACTCACTGAGGAGACACACACAGAGACGATACTCACACAGAGACGGCACAAACTCAGAGACGAAACACACAAAGAGACAACACACACAGAGACAACACACACACAGAGACCACACACACACTGAGACGGCACATACACACAGAGACGACACACACTAGAGACGAGACACGCATAGAGACGACAAACAAACAGAGACGACACACACACAGACACAACACACACACAGATATGACACACACACAGAGACGATATAAACAAAGGAGACGACACGCATAGAGACAAAAATACAGAGACGACATACACACAGACACGACACACAGACAGAGACGATACACACAGAGACGACACACACGCAGAGACGATACAAACAATGAGAGAACACACACACAGAGACGACACACACACAGGGACCACTTACACACAGAGACCACACACACACACACAGAGACGACACACACACAAATGCGAAACACACACAGAGACGACACACACACAGAGACAACACACACACAAAGACACGACAACCACACACAGAGGGATGACAAACACACAGAGGAGACACACACAGAGACGATACTCACATAGAGACGGCACAAACTCAGAGATGACACACACACACAGACAACACAATACAGAGACGACACACACACAGAGACCACACACACTGAGACGGCACATAAACACACAGACGACACACGCTAGAGACGAGAAACGCACATAGACGACAAACAAACAGAGACGACACACTCACAGAGACGACACACCAACAGAGACAACACACACAAGGAGACGACAAACACACAGAAACGACAAACACACAGAGACGACACACACAGAGACGACACACACTTGCAGAGACGACACACGCACAGAGACGACACACTCAAAGAGACGACGCACACAGAGACGACACACACACATACACAGACGATACACACACAGAGACAACACACACACAGAGACGACACACACATGCAGAGATGACACACACACACACAGAGACTCTTCACACAGACACAACACACACACAGATGACAAACACACAGAGACGACGTACACAAAGACAAAACAAACACACAGAGACGACACACACACACAGACAACACACACACAAAGACACGACACCCACACACAGAAGAAACACACACACCGAGACGAAAAACTCTTAGAGGAGACACACACAGAGACGATACTCACACAGAGACGGCACACACTCAGAGACGAAACACACACAGAGACAACACACACACAGAGACGACACATACACAGAGACCACACACACACTGAGACGGCACATACACACAGATACGATACACACTAGAGACGAGACAACGCACAGAGACAACAAACAAACAGAGACGACACAAACATAGAGACAACACACACACAGAGCTGACACACACACACACAGACGATATAAACACAGAGCCGACACACGCATAGAGACAAAAATACAGAGACGACATACACACAGATACGACACACAGACAGAGACGACACACACAGAGACGACACACACACAGAGACGACACACACAGAGAGACCACTCAAACACAGAGACCACACACACACAGAGATGAAACACACACAGAGACAACACACACACAAAGACACGACACCCACACACAGAAGCAACACACACAGAGATGACAAACACACAGAGGAGACAAACATACAGAGACGATACTCACACAGAGACGGCACACACTCAGAGATGACACACACACAGAGACAACACACACACACAGACGACACAGACACAGAGACCATACACACTGAGACGGCACATACACACAGAGACGACACACACTAGCGACGAGACATGCACATAGACGACAAACAAACAGAGACGACACACAAACAGACATGACACACATACAGAGACTACACATGCAGAGAGACGACACACATACAGAGACGACAAACACAAAGAGACGACAAACGCACAGAGACGACATACACACAGAGACGACAAACAAACAGAGACGACACAAACATAGAGACAACACACACACAGAGATGACACACACACAGAGACGATATAAACACAGAGCCGACACACGCATAGAGACGAAAAACACAGAGACGACATACACACAGATACGACACACAGACAGAGACGACACACACAGAGACGAAACACACACAGAGACGACACACACAGAGGGGAAACACACAAAGAGACAACTTATACAGAGACGACACACACAGAGAGAAGACACACACAAAGTGACGACACAAAACAGAGACTACACACACAGAGACGACACACTCACAGAGACGACACACACACAGAGACAACACACACAAGGAGACGACAATCACACAATGACGACAAACACAGAGAGACGAAACACACAGAGACGACACACACAGAGACGACACACACACAGAGACGACACACACACAGAGACGACACACACACAGAGACGACACACACACAGAGACGACACACACACAGAGACGACACACACAGAGACGACAAACAAACAGAGACGACACAAACATAGAGACAACACACACACAGAGATGACACACACACAGAGACGATATAAACACAGAGCCGACACACGCATAGAGACGAAAAACACAGAGAAGACATACACACAGATATGACACACAGACAGAGACGACACACACAGAGATGAAACACACACAGAGACGACACACACAGAGGGGAAACACACAAAGAGACAACTTATACAGAGACGACACACACACAGAGAAGACACACACAAAGTGACGACACACAAACAGAGACTACACACACAGAGACGACACACTCACAGAGACGACACACACACAGAGACAACACACACAAGGAGACGACAAACACACAATGACGACAAACACAGAGAGACGAAACACACAGAGACGACACACACAGAGACGACACACACACAGAGACGACAAACACACAGAGACGACACACACACAGAGACGACACACACACAGAGACGACACACACAGAGACGACACGCACAGAGAGACGACAAACACACAGAGACGACACAAACAGAGATGACACACACACAGAGACGACACACACAAAAAGTCGACAAACACACAGTGACGACACACACGCACAGACGACAAACACACAGAGGCGACACACAAAGAGAGATGACATACACAAAGAGACGACACATACACAGAGATGATATACTCACACTGAGACGACAATCACAAAGAGACGACAAACAAACAGAGACGACACACACACCGTGACGACAAACAAACAGACACGACGCACACAGAGACGAAAAACACACAAAGACCACACACACACAGAGATAACACAAACAAAGACGACACACACACAGAGACGACACAAACACACAGAGACGACACACACACAGACACGACTCACACACAGACGACACTCACACAGAGACCACACACACACAGAGACGACACACACACACAAAGACGACACACACACACAGACGACAAACAAACAGAGACAACACAAACACACAGAGTCGACACACACACAGAAACGAAACATACACAGAGACGACACACACAGAGAAACGACACACACACAGAGATTACACACACAAAGAAACGACACACGCAAAGAGACGACACACACACACAGACAACACACACACAGAGAAGACACACAAACAGAGACGAAACACACACACAGACGATGCACACACATAGACAACATACACACAGAGACGACACACACACAGAGACGACACACACACAGACGACACACATAGAGAGACGACAAAAACACAGAGAAGACAAACACACAGAGATAACACACACACACACACAGAGAAGACACACACACAGAGACGACAAACACACAGTCGACACACACACAGACGGTACACACACAGAGACGACACACACACAGAGACAACACACACAGAGACGACACACACACAGAGATCACTCACACACAGAGACCAAACACACACAGAGAGACGACACACACAAAAATACGACACACACACAGAGACGACACACACACAGAGAGACAACGTACACACACAGAGACGACACACACATAGAGACGACAAACACAGAGAAACGACACATAAACCGAGATGACACAATCACAGAGACGATTCACACACGGAAACGGCACACACACAGAGACGACACACACACACAGAGACGATACACGCACAGAGACGACAAACACAAAGAGGCGACAAACACTCAGACACGACAAACACACAGAGACGACACACACACAAAGAGGACACATACACACAGACAACACACACACAGAGACGACACACACACAGAGACGACAAACGCAGAGAAACGACACACACAAAGAGACGAAACACACATAGAGACGACACACACACATATACAGACGACACACACACAGAGACAACACACACACAGAGACGACACACACATGCAGAGATGACACACACAGAGACTACTCACACAGAGACGACACACACACAGAGATGACAAACAAACAGAGACGACGCACACAAAGACATGACAAACACAAAGAGACGACAAACACACACAGACAACACACACACAAAGACACGACACCCACACACAGAAGCAACACACACAGAGACGACAAACTCACTGAGGAGACACACACACAGAGACGATACTCACACAGAGACGGCACACACTCAGAGACTTAACACACACAGAGACAACACACACAGAGACGACACACACACAGAGACCACACACACACTGAGACGGCACATAAACACAGAGACGACACACACTAGAGACGAGACACGCATAGAGACGACAAACAAACAGAGACGACACACACACAGAGACAACACACTCACAGATATGACACACATACAGAGACGATATAAACAAAGAGACGACACGCATAGAGACAAAAATACAGAGACGACATACACACAGATACGACACACAGTCAGAGACGACGCACACAGAGATGAAACACACACAGAGACGATAAAAACAATGAGACGACACACACACAGAGACGACACACACAGAGACCACTCACACACAGAGACCACACACACACACACAGAGACGACACACACACAAAGACACGACAACCACACACAGAAGCAACACACAGAGAGATGACAAACACACAGAGGAGACACACACACAGAGATGATACTCATATAGAGACGGCACAAACTCAGAGATGACACACACACAGAGACAACACACACACAGAGACGACACACACACAGAGACCACACACACTGAGACGGCACATATACACACAGACGACACACGCAAAAGACAAGAAACGCACATAGACGACAAACAAACAGAGACGACACACACACAGACACGCGACACTCACAGATACGACACACCAACAGAGACAACACACACAAGGAGACGACAAACACACAGAAACGACAAACACACAGAGACGACACACACAGAGACGACACACACACAGAGACGACACACACACAGAGACGACACACTCAAAGAGACGACAAAAACATAGAGACGACACACACACAGAGAAGACACACACAGAGAGATGACATACACACAGAGATGACACACACACACAGAGACAACGTACACACACAGACGACACACACATAGAGACGACAACCACAGAGAAACGACACACAAACAGAGACGACACACACACGGAAACGGCACACACATAGAGACAACACAAACACTGAGACGACACGCGAACAGAGACGACAAACACACAGAGGCGACAAACACACAGACACGAAATACACACAGAGACGACACACACACAAAGAGGACACACACACAGACAACAAACACACAGAGACGACACACACAGAGACGAAAAACGCACAGAAACGACACTCACAAAGAGACGACACACACACAAAGACGACAAACACACATACACAGACGATACACACACAGAGACAACACACACACAGAGACGACACACACATGCAGAGATGACACACACACACACAGAGACTACTCACACAGACACAACACACACACACACAGATGGCAAACATACAGAGACGATTCACACAAAGACACAACAAACGCACAGAGACGACACACATACACAGACAACACACACACAAAGACACGACACCCACACACAGAAGCAACACACACACAGAGACGAAAAACTCACAGAGGAGACACACACACAGAGACGATACTCACAATGAGACGGCACACACTCAGAGACGAAACACACACAGAGACAACACACACAGAGACGACACATACACAGAGACCACACACACACTGAGACGGCACATACACACAGAGACGACACACACTAGAGACGAGACACGCACAGAGACAACAAACAAAAAGAGACGACACACACACAGAGACAACACACACACAGAGCTGACACACACATACACAGAGACGATATAAACACAGAGACGACACACGCATAGACACAAAAATACAGAGACGACATACCCACAGATACGACACATAGACAGAGACGACACACACAGAGACGACACACACACAGAGACGATACAACAATGAGACGACACACACACAGAGACGACACACACACAGAGACCACTCACACACAGAGACCACACACACATATAGAGATGAAACACACACAGAGACAACACACACACAAAGAAACGACACCCACACACAGAAGCAACACACACAGAGATGACAAACACACAGAGGAGACACACACACAGAGACGATACTCACACAGAGACGGCACACACTCAGAGATGACACACACACAGAGACAACACACACACAGAGACGACACACACACAGAGACCATACACACAGAGACGGGACATACAAACAGAGACGACACACACTAGCGAAGAGACACGCACATAGACGACAAACAAACAGAGACGACACACAAACAGACACGACACACATACAGCGACGACACATGCACAGAGACGACACACATACAGAGACGACAAACACAAAGAGATGACAAACGCAGAGAGACGACATACACACAGAGACGACACACACACAGAGACGACACACAGAGACGACAAACATACAGAGACGACAAACAAACAGAGACGACACAAACATAGAGACAACACACACACAGAGATGACACACACACAGAGACGATATAAACACAGAGCCGACACAAGCATAGAGACAAAAAACACAGAGACGACATACACACAGATGTGACACACAGACAGAGACGACACACACAGAGACGAAACACACACAGAGACGACTCACACAGAGGGGACACACACAAAGAGACAACTTATATAGAGACGACACACACCCAGAGACGACACACACAAAGTGACAACACACAAACAGAGACTACACACACAGAGACGACACACTCACAGAGACGACACACACACAGAGACAACACACACAAGGAGACGACAAACACACAATGACGACAAACACAGAGAGACGAAACTCACAGAGACGACACACACAGAGACGACAAACACACAGAGACAACAAACACACTGAGACGACACACACACAGAGACGACACACACACAGACAGACGACACACACAGAGACGACACACACAGAGACGACAAACACACAGAGACGACACACACAGAGACGACACACCCACAGAGACGACACACACAAAAAGTAGACAAACACACAGCGACGACACACAAACACAGACGACAAACACACAGAGCCGACACACAAAGAGAGATGACATACACAAAGAGACGACACATACACAGAGATGATATACTCACACAGAGACGATAATCACACAGAGACGACAAAAACACAGTGACGACAAACAAACAGACACGACGCACACAGAGACGACAAACACACAAAGACGACACACACACAGAGATAACACAAACAAAGACGACACACGCACAGAGACGACACACACACACACAGACGACACACACAGAGACGACGCACACACAGAGACGACAAAAAAAACAGAGTTGATGCACACACAGAGATGACACACAAACAGACACAACTCACACACAGAGACGACATATGCACAGAGACGACACACATACAGAGACGACAAACACAAAGAGACGACAAACGCACAGAGACGACATACACACAGAGAAGAGACACACACAGAGATGACACACAGAGACGACAAACACACAGAGACGACAAACTAACAGAGAAGACACAAACATAGAGACAACACACACAGAGAGATGACACACACAAAGTGACGACACACATACAGAGACTACACACACAGAGACGACACACTCACAGAGACGACACACACACACAGACAACACACACAAGGAGACGACAAACACACAATGACGACAAACACAGAGAGACGAAACACAAAGAGACGACACACACAGAGACGACACACACACAGAGACGACAAACACACAGAGAAGACACACACACAGAGACGACACACACACAGAGACGACAAACACAGAGACGACACACACAGAGAGACGACAAACACACAGAGACGACACGCACAGAGATGACATACACACAGAGACGACACACACAAAAAGTCGACAAACACACAGCAACGACGCACATACAGAGACGACAAACACACAGAGACGACACACAAAGAGAGTTGACATACACAAAGAGACGAAACAAACACAGGGATGATATACTCACACAGAGACGACAATCACACAGAGACGACAAACAAACAAAAACGACACACACACAGTGACGACACACAAACAGACACGACGCACGCAGAGACGACAAACACACAAACAAGACACACACACAGAGATAACACACACAAAAACGACACACACACAGAGATGACACGCACAGAGAAGACATACATACGGAGACGACACACATACAGATATAACACAGACAAACAGACGACACACACTCAGAGACGACACACACAGAGACCCCACAAACACAGAGACGACACACCCATACAGAGGATACACACACAGAGACGACAAACAAACAGAGACGACACACACAGAGTCGACACAAACAAAGAGACGACACACACAAAAACGACATACAAACAGAGACAACACACACAAAGATACGACACAGACACAGAGACGAAACACTCACAGAGACAATACACACACAAAGACGACACACACACAGAGACGACACACAAGGAGACGACAAACACACAGATATGACAAACACAAGGAGATGACAGACACAGAGACGAGACAAACACAGAGACGACACACACAGATATGACACACACAGAGAAACTAGACACACACAGAGACGACTCACACACAGAGATGACGCACACACAGAGACGACACACACAGATATGACACACATAGAGAGACAACACACACACAGAGACGAAACAAACACAGAGACGACGCACACAGAGACGACACACACACAGAGATGACAAACACACAGAGACGAAACACACAGAGACGACACACGCACAGAGATAACACACACAAAGTTACGACACACACAAACAGAGAACACACACACAGAGACGACACACACAAAGACGAAACACACAGAGACGAAACACACATAGAGACAACACACACACACACAGACGACTCACACACAGAGACGACACACACAGAGACAACACAAACACAGACGACACAGACACACAGACGAAACACACACAGAGACGACAGATACACAGAGACGACACACACATAGAGACAATACACGTACAGAGACGACACATACCCAGACAACACACACACAGACAACAGACACAGACACGACACACACAGAGACGACACACACAGAGAGACGACAAACACACAGAGATGACACACACACAGACACAACACAGACACAGAGACGAAACACACACAGAGACGACGCACAAAGAGACGAAACACACACAGAGATGAAACACACACAGAAATAACACATACAAAGTTACGAAACACACAAACAGACAACACACACGCGGAGACGACACACAAAGAGACGACACACACAGAGACGAAACACAGACAGAGACAACACACAAACACAGACGAAAAACACACAGAGATGACACTCACAGAGACGACACACACACAAAGACGAAACACGCACAGAGACGACACATACACAGAGATGACACACACAAACAGACACACACACAAAGAGACGGCACACACACAGAGACGACACACAAACAGAGACGACACATGTACAGAGACGACAAATACACAGGCAACACACACAAAGAGACGACACCCAAACAGAGACGACAAACACACAGAGATGACACACACAGAGAGACGATACACAAACAGAGACAACTCAAACACAGACACGACACACACACACAGATATGACACAAACACAGAGACGAAACAAACACAGAGACAACACACAAAAAGAGACGACACAAACGCAGAGACTACACATACACAGAGACGACACACACGTACAGATGACACACACACAAAGACGATATATCCACAGAGACGAAACCCACACAGAGATGAAAAACACCCAGAGACGTTACATTCACAGAGTAGACACAGACACAGAGACGACAAACACACAGATGACACGCACACACACAGACGGCATATCCACAGAGACAATACACACACAGAGACGACAAACACACAAAGACGATAAACACACAGAGACGACGCACACACACAGATGACACACACACACAGACGGCATACCCACAGAGACAACACATATACAGACGACAGACACACAGAGACGACAAACACACAGAGACGACGCACACACAGAGACGTCACACACAGAGAGACGACACACACACACAGAAACGACACACATAAAGAGACTTCATATATACAGAGACGACACACACACAGAAGCCACACATACACAGACGGCATACCCACAGAGACAACACACACACAGAGGCGACAAACACAAAGAGACGACACACACACAGAGACGACAAACATACAGAAACGACACACACAAAGCGACAACATACACAGAGACGACAGACACACAGAGACGACAAACACACAGATAAAAAACACACAGAGAGACGACACAAACACAGAGACGACACACACAAAGAAACAACATACACAGTCGTCTTTTTGGAGACAACAAACACAGAGAGACGACAGATGCCCAGAGACGACATGTGCACACAGAGAAGACATACACACACAGAGACTACACATACACAAAGACGACAAACAAACAGAGGCGACAAACACACAGAGACGAGACGCAAAATTATACGACACACACAGAGACGACACACACACTGACGACACACACAGAGAAAAAACACACACAGAGATAACACACACACAGAGCCGACGCACACACAAAGACGACACACATACAGAGACAAAACACACGCAGAGAGACGGCACACACACAGACGACACACACAGACGACACACACACACAGAAGATACACAGACACAGAGACGACACACACAGAGACGACACACACATACAGAGAAGAAAAACACACAGAGACGACACAAACGAAGCCACGACACACACACAAACGAAACTCACACAGAGACGACACACTCACAGAGAAAAAACACATAGAGACCACAAACACACACACAGAGACAACACAAACACACAGAGACGACACAAACACAGAGACGAAACACACACAGAGACGACACACACAGAGAAATGACACACACACAGAGATGACAAACACACAGAGATGACAAACACACGGAAACAGCACATACACAGAGACGAAACACACACAGAGACGACAATCACACAGACGACGCACATACAGAGACGATACTCACACACAGAGACGACACACGCATAAAGAGACACACACACAGACAACACACACACAGAGACAAAACTTACACGCAGAGATGACACACACTCCGAGAGTACTCACACAGAGACAACACACACACAGAGACGATACACACACAGAGACGACAACCACCGAGACGACACACACAGAGACGACACACGCACAGCGACAATACACACACACAAAGAGACAAAACCCACACACAGAAACAACACACACACAGAAGACACACACAGAGAGAGGACACAAACAATGGCAACACACACACCGAGACGACACTTACACGCAGAGATGACACACTCACAGAAACTACTCACACAGAGACGACACACACACAGAGACAACAAACACACAGAGACAACACACACAGAGACGACACTCCTACAGAGACGCACACACAAACAAAGAGACGAAACCCAGACACAGAAGCAACATACACACAGAGAAGACACACACACACAGAGGACACATACAGAGACAACACCCACACAGAGACCACAACACACAGTTACGGCACACACAGAGAGACCTCACACACACACTGAGACAAAACACACACAGAGACGACACAAACTAGAGACGACACACACACAGAGACGACACACACACAGACACGATACACACAGAGACGACACTAACACAGAGACAATATATGCACAGAGACGACACACACACAGAGACGACATACAAAAAGAGACGACACAAACAGAGACGACAAACACACAGAGAGGACACACAAACACAGACGACACACACGCAGAGATGACACAAACACAGAGATGACACACAAAAAGAGACAACATTCACAGAAACGACACACATACAGAGACGACACACACACAGAGACAACACACAAACAGAGACGAAACACATACAGAGACGACAAACACACAGAGACGACACAAATACAGAGACAACACACAAAAAAGACGACTCACACACAGAGACGACACACTCATAGAGACGACACACACACAGAGACAACACACACAAGGAGACGACAAACACACAGAAGTGACAAACACACAGAGATGACACACACAGAGACGACACACACACAGAGACGACACACACAGAGACTACACATTCAATGAGACGACAAACACACAGAGACGACACACACACAGAGACGACACACACAGAGAGATCACATACACACAGAGACGACATACACACAGAGACGACAGACGCACTGAGACGGCACACACACAGAGACGACATACACACACAGAGACAACACACACAGAAACGAAAACAAACAGAGGCGACACATACACAGAGACGACACAAAAACAGATACGGCACACACAGAGACGACACACACAGAGAGATGACACACACAGAGACGACACACACAGAGACGACACACATACAGAGATAAACACACACAGAGACGACACACAAACAGAGACGACACACAAACACATAGACGACACACACACAGAGACGACACACACACAGAGATGACACACACACAGAGACGACACACACAAACAGACGACACACACAGGGACGCCACACACACAGAGACGACACAAACACAGAGACGATACACACAAAGAGACAACACACGCAAAGAGACGACACACACAGACGACACACACACAGAGAAGACACACAAACAGAGACGAAACACGCACACACAGACGACGCACACACAGACGACGCACACACATAGAAAAAACACACAGAGACGACACACAGAGAGACGACACACAAACAGAGACGACACACACACAGACGACACACCTACAGAGACGACAAAAACACAGAGAAGATAAACATACAGAGATGACACACACACACAGAGAAGACATACACACAGAGACGACACACACACATTCGACACGAACACACAGACGGTACACACACAGAGACGACACACACACAGAGACGACACACACAGAGACGACAAACACACACAGACGACACACACACAGAGCTGAACACAAACAGAGACGACACACATACAGAGACGACAAACACACAGAGACGACACACACACAGACAACACACACACAGACGATACACATACAGAGAGGACACACAAACAGAGATGACACACACACAGAGACGATACACACAAAGATACAACACACACGCAGAGACGAAACACACACAGAGACCACTCACACAAAGAGACCACACACACACAGAGAGACGACACAAACACAAATACGACACACACAGAGAAACGACACACACAAACAGAGACAACACACATACACAGAGACGACACACACATAGAGACGACAAACACAGAGAAGCGACACATAAACAGAGATGACACAATCACAGAGACGACACACACACGGAAACGGCACACACACAGAGACGACACACACACAAAGACGACACACGCACAGTGACGACAAACACACAGAGGCGACAAACACACAGACACGACACTCACACACAGAGACGACACACGCATAAAGAGGACACACACACACAGACAACACACAAACAGAGACGACACACACAAACAGAGACGGCAAACGCACAGAGATGACACACACAAAGAGACGACACATACAAAGAGACGACACATACACAGAGACGACACTCACACACAGAGTTGACACACTCGCAGAGACGACACACTCACATACAAAGACGACACACACCCAGAGACACAACACACAGAGACGACACACACACGCAGAGATGAAACACACACAGAGACTACTCACACAGACAGGACACACACACAGAGACGACAAACACACAGACACGACGCACAAACAGAGATGAAAAACACACAGAGACGAAACACACACAGAGACAACACACACACACACAAAAAACGACATCCACGCACAGAAGCAACACACACGCAGAGACGATACTCACACAGAGACAGCACACACTCAGAGACGACACACACACAGACGACACACACACACAGACCACACACACACTGAGACGGCACATACACACAGAGTCGACACACACTAGGGACGAGACACGCACAGAGACGAAACAAACAGAGAGACAACACACACACACAGATGGAACCACTCACACACAGAGACCACACACACACACACAGACACACACAAATACGACAAACACACAGAGCCGACACACACAGAGACAACACACACACAAAGACACGACACCCACACACAGAAGCAAAACACACAGAGACAAAAAACACACAGAGGAGAAACATACACAGAGACCACACACACACTGAGACGACAAACGCACAGAGATGACATACACACAAAGACGACACACAACAGAGACGACACACAGAGACGACAAACACACAGAGACGACAAACAAACAAAAACGACACACAAATAGAGACAACATACACACAGAGATGACACACACACAGAGACGATATAAACACAGAGACGACACACGCATAGAGACGAAAAAAACAGAGACGACATACACACAGATACGACACACAGACAGAGACAACACATACAGAGACGACACACACACAGACACGAAACACACACAGAGGGGACACATACAAAGAGACAACTTACACAGAGACGACACACACACAGAGACGACACAAACACAGTGACGACAAACAAACAGAGACTACACACACAGAGACGACACACTCACAGAGACGACATGTACACAGAGACAACACACACACAAGGAGACGACAAACACACAAAGACGACAAACAAAGAGAGACGAAACACACAAAGACGACACACACAGAGACGAAAAAAAAACACAGAGACAAAGACACAAAGTCTTTGTCGACAAAGTCGACAAAGACACAGCGACGACACACACACAGAGACGACACACAAAGAGAGATGACATACACACAGAGACGACACATACACAGAGATGATATACTCACACAGACACGACACACACAGAGAGGACAAACACACAAAGTCGACAAACACACAGAGATGACACACACAGAGACGACACACACACAGAGACGAAACACACACACACAGACGACACACAGACAGACGACACACACAAAGAGACGACACACACACAGAGACGACAAACAAACAGAGGCGACACATACACAGAGACAACACAAAGACAGACAAGAAACACACAGAGACGAAACACACACAAAGATGACACGCACACAGAGATGACACGCACAGATACGACGAACATACAGAGACGTCGCACACACAAAGAGACAAACACACACAGAAAGGACACACACACACAGAGACGAAACACACACACAGACACTACACACACACAGAGACTACACACACACAGAGACGACAAACACAAACAGACGAAAAACACACAGAGATAACACACACACACAGAGACGACACTGACACAGAGACAATACACACACAGAGACGACACACACACAGAGACGACACACACACAGAGACGACACACACACAGAGACGACAAACACACAGAGACGACACACACACAGAGACGACACAAACACAGAGACGACATACACAGAGACGACACACACAGAGAGATGACATACACACAGAGACGACACACACAAAGAGACGACACACGCACAGATACGACACACACACACAGACGACATACACACATGGAGTCGACACACACGCACAGACGACAGACAAACAGAGGCGACACACAAACAGAGACGAAACAAAAACAGACACGACAAACACAGAGACGACACACATACAAAGACGACAAACACACAGAGATGACACGCACAGAGACGACATACACACGGAGACGACACACAAAGAGACGACACAAACATAGAGACGACACACAGAGAAACAACATACAATCAGAGACGACAAACGCACAGAGACAACACAGACACAGAGACAACTTACACACGGAGACGGCTCACACACAGAGATGACACACCCACAGAGACGACACATACACAGATACGACACAGACACAGAGACGAAACACACACAGAGACAATACACACACAGAGACGACACACACAGAGAAGACACACACACAGAGACGACACACACACAGACACGACACAGACACAGAGACGAATCACACACAGAGCCAATACACACACAGAGACGACACACACAGAGACGACACACACACAGAGATGACACACCCACAGAGACGACACATACTTAGAGACGACAAACACACAGAGACGACACACACAGAGACGACACAAACACAGAGGCGTCACACACAGAAATGACATACACACAGAGACAAAACACGCAGAGAGACAACACAGTCACAGAGACAACACACACACAGAGACGGCTCACACACAGAGATGACATACCCACAGAGACGACACACACAGATACGACACAGACACAGAGACAAAACACACACAGAGATAATACACACACAGAGACGACAAACACAGAGACGACACACACAAAAAGACGACACACACACAGAGACGACAAACACACAGAGACGAAACAAACACAGAGACGACACACACAAAAATAACACACATAGAGAGACGACACACACACAGAGACGACTCACACACAAAGACGACGCACACAGAGACGACACACTCACAAAGATGACAAACACACAGAGACGACACTCACACAGAGACGACACACGAACAGAGATAACACACACAAACAGACAACACACACAGAGACGACACACTCCAAGACGACACACACAGAGACGAAACATACACAGTGACAACACACACACAAAGACGACTCACACACAGAGACGACACACACGGAGATGACACATACACAGAAATGACAAACAAAAACAAACGACACACTCAAAGAGACGGCACACACACAGAGACAACACACACACAGAGACGACACACGTACAGACACGATACATACACAGATAACACACACACACAGACGACACACACAGAGACGACACACACAGAGACGACACACACACAGAGATGACACACACACAGAGACAAAACAAACACAAAGAGACGAAATCCACACACAAAAGTAACACACACATAGAGATGACAAACACACAGAGGAGACACACACACACAGAGACGATACACACACAGAGACGACACAGAGACGAAACACAGACAGAGACGACACATCATACAGAGACGACACACACAGAGACGACACACACACAGAGATGACACACCCACAGAGACGACACACACACAGAGACGACACACACACAGAGACGACACACACAGAGACGACACAAACACAGAGGCGACACACACAGAAATGACATACTCACAGAGACGAAACACGCACAGAGACAACGCAGTCACAGAGACAACACACACACAGAGACGGCTCACACACAGAGATGACATACCCACAGAGACGACACACACACAGATACGACACAGACACAGAGACGAAACACACACAGAGACAATACACACAGAGACGACACACACAGAGACGACACACACAAAGAGACGACACACACACAGAGACGACAAACACACAGAGACGAAACAAACACAGAGACGACACACACAGAAATGACACACATAGAGAGATGACACACACACAGAGACGACTCACACACAGAGACGACGCAAACACAGAGACGACACAAATACAGACACAACACAGAAACAGAGACGAAACACACACAGAGACGACGCACACAGAGACGACAGACACACAGAGATGACAAACACACAGACACGACACACACACAGAGACGACACACGAACAGAGATAACACACACAAACAGACAACACACACAGAGACGAGACACACAAAGACGACACACACAGAGACGAAACATACACAGTGACAACACACACAAACAAAGACGACTCACACACAGAGACGACACACAGAGATGACACATACACAGAGATGACAAACAAAAACAAACGACAAACTTAAAGAGACGGCACACAACCGACAACACACACACAGAGACGATACACGTACAGAGACGACACATACACAAATAACATACACACACAGACGACACACACAGAGACGACACACACAGAGACGACACACACACAGAGATGACACACACACAGAGACAAAACACACACAAAGAGACGAAATCCACACACAGAAGCAACACACACATAGAGACGACAAACACACAGAGGAGACACATACACAGAGACGATACACACATAGAGACGACACAGAGACGAAACACACGCAGAGACGAGACATCATACAGAGACGACACACACAAAGATATGACAAACACACAGAGACGACTCACGCGCAGAGATGACACACACAGAGTGACGACACATAAACACAGACAACACACACAGAGACGACACACAAAGAGACAACACGCACAGAGACGATAGACACAGAGAGACGACGCACACAAAAAGACGACAAACACACAGAGACGACACACACAGAAACGACACACACACAGACACGACACACTTACAGAGACGACATATGCACAGAGACGACACACACACACACAGACGACACTCACACAAAGAGACGACACACGCACAAAGAGGAAACACACACACATACAGCACACACACAGAGACGAAACACACACAGTGACAAAACACACACAAAGACGACTCACACACAGAGACGACACACACAGAGATGACACACACACACAGAAACGACACGCATACAGAGACTTCATATACACAGAGACGAAACACACACACAGAAGCCACACATACACAGACGGCATACCGACAGAGACAACACAGACACAGAGACGACAAACACACAGAGACGACACACACATAGAGACGACACACACACAGAGACGACACACACACACACACAGAAACGACATACATACAGAGACGACACACACAAAGAGACAAAATACACAGAGACGACAGACACACAGAGACGACAAACACACAGAGAAAAAACACACACAGAGACGACGCAAACACAGAGACGACACAAACAGAAAAACAACATACACAGTCGTCTCTGTGGAGACAACAAACACAGAGAGACGACAGATGCCCAGAGACGACATACACACACAGAGAAGACATACACACACAGAGACGACACACACACACAGATGATAAACAAACAGAGGCGACACACACAGAGACGAGACACAAACAGACTTGACAAACATTAGAGACGACACACAAACACAGACGACACATACAGAGAATACACACACACAGAAACAACACACACACAGAGCCGACGCACACACAGAGATGACACACATACAGAGACAAAGCACACGCAGAGAGACGACACACACACAGACGACACACACACACGGACGATACACACACACAGAGATGACGCACACACAGAGACGACACACACACAGAGACGACACACACACACAGAGAAGAAACACACACAGAGACGATACAAACACAGACAAGACACACAAACAGACGAAACTCACAAAGAGACGACACACTCACAGAGACAACACACATAGAGACCATACACACACAGAGACAACACAAACATACAGAGACGACACACACACAGAGACGAAGCACACACAGAGACGACACACACAGAGAAACGACACACACACAGAGACGACACTCACACAGAGACGCACACACAAACAAAGAGACGAAATCCAAACACAGAAGCAACATACACACAGACAAGACACACACACAGAGGACACACACAGAGACAACAACCACACAGAGACCACAACACACAGTTACGGAACACACAGAGAGACCAAACACACACACCGAGACAACACACACACAGAGACGACACACACTAGACACGACACACACACAGAGACGACACACACAGACACGATACACACACAGAGACGACACTAACACATAGACGATATATACACAGAGACGACACACACACAGAGACGACACACACAGAGACGAAAAAGACGCAGAGAGGACACACACACACAGACGACACAAACAGAGACGACAAACACAGGGAGACGACAAACACATAGAGACGACAGACACACAGAGACGACACACACACAGAAACGACAAACAAAGAGACGACACAAACAGAGAGATGACATACACACAGAGACGACATACACACAGAGACGACACCCCCAGAGACGAAAAACACACAGAGACGACACACACACAGTGACGACTCACAAACAGAAACGACACACACGCAGGGATGACACACACACAGAGAGGAAACACAAAAAGAGACAACATACACAGAGACGACACACACACAGAGACGACACGCACACAGAGACAGCACACAAACAGAGACAAAACACACACAGAGACGACAAACACACAGAGACGACACAAATACGGAGACAACACACCAAAAAAGACGACTCACACACAGAGAAGACACACTCAAAGAGACGACACAAGAACAGAGACAACACACACAAGGAGACGACAAACACACAGAAGCGACAAATACACAGAGACGACACACACAGAGACGACACAAACACACAGAGACGACACACACAGAGACTACACATTCAGAGAGACGACAAACACACAGAGACGACACAAACAGAGAGACCATACACACACTGAGACAACACACACAGAGACGATACACACTAGAGACGACAAACACACAGAGACGACACACACACAGACACGATACACAATCAGAGACGACACTAACACAGAGACGACAAACAAAGAGACGACACACACACAGTGACGATACACAAACAGAAACGACACACACGCAGAGATGACACACACACAAAGACGACACACAAAAAGAGACAACATATACAAAGACGACTCACACACAGAGACGACACACTCAAAGAGACGACACACACACAGAGACAACACACACAAGGAGACAACAAATACACAGAAGCGACAAACACACATAGACGACACACACAGAGACGACAGACACACACACAGAGACGACACACACAGAGACTACACATTCAGAGAGACGACAAACACACAGAGACGACACACACACAGAGACGACATAAACACACAGAGACAGCACACACACAGAAACGACAAAAAAACAGAGGTGACACATACAAAGAGACGACACACAAACAGAAACGACACACACAGAGACAACACACACACACAGACGACACACACAGAGAGATGACACACACAGAGACGACACACACAGATACGACACACATACAGAGACAAACACACACAGAGACGACACACAAACAGAGACAACACACACACACATAGACGACACACACACAGAGACGACACACACACAGAGACGACACACCCAAACAGACGACACACACAGGGACGACACACACACAGAGACGACACAAACACAGGGACGATACACACAAAGACACAACACATGCAAAGAGACGACACATACACAGACGACACACATACAGAGACGACAAAAACGCAGAGAAGACAAACATGCAGTTATGACACACACACACAGAGAAGACACACACACAGAGACGACATACAGACATTCGACACATACACACAGACGGTACACACACAGAGACGAAACACACACAGAGACGACACACACAGAGACGACACAAACACACAGAGACGACACACACAGAGACTACACATTCAGAGAGACGACAAACACACAGAGACGACACAAACAGAGAGACCATACACACACTGAGACAACACACACAGAGACGATACACACTAGAGACGACACACACACAGAGACGACACACACACAGAGACGACACACACACAGACACGATACACAATCAGAGACGACACTAACACAGAGACGACAAACAAAGAGAAAAACCAAGAGAAAAACAAAGAGAAAAACCACATCCAAACAGACGACACACACAGGGACGACACAAACACAGAGACGATACACACAAAGAGACAACACACGCAAAGAGACGACACATACACAGACGACACACATACAGAGACGACAAAAACGCAGAGAAGACAAACATACAGTGATGACACACACACACAGAGAAGACACACACACAGAGACGACATACAGACATTCGACACACACACACAGACGGTACACACACAGAGACGAAACACACACAGAGACGACACACACAGAGACGATAAACACACACAGACGACAAACACACAGAGCTGACACACAAACAGAGACGACACACATACAGAGACAACACACACACAGAGACGACACACACACAGACAACACACACACAGACAAAACACATACAGAGACGACACACAAACAGAGATGACAAAAACATAGAGACGACACACACACGGAAACGGCACACACACAGAGACGACACACACACAGACGACACACGCACAAAGACGACAAACATACAGAGGCAACACACACACAGACACGACACTCAAACACAGAGACGACACACACACAGAGACGACAAACGCACAGAGACGACACACACTAAGAGACAACACACACACAAAGACACGACACCCACACACAGAAGCAACACACACAGAAGCAACACACACATGGACGACAAACACACAGATAAGACACACACACAGAGACTATACTCACACAGAGACGGCACACACTCAGAGACGACAAACACACAGAGACAACACACACCCAGAGACGACACACACACAGAGACCACACACACACTGAGACGGCACACACACGCAGAGATGACACACACACAGAGACTACTTACACAGACATGACACACACATAGAGACGACAAACACACAGAGACGACGCACAAACAGAGAAGAAAAACACACAGAGACGACACACACACCGAGAAAACACACACACAAAGAAACGACACCCACACACAGAAGCAACACACACACAGAGACGACAAACACAGAGAAATGACACATAAACAGAGATGACACAATCACAGAGACGACATACACACGGAAATGGCACACACACAGAGACGACACACACACAGACGACATACGCACAGAGACGACAAACACACAGAGGCGACACACACACAGACACGACACTCACATACAGAGACGACACACGCACAAAGAGGACACACACACAGACAACACACACACAGAGACGACACACAAACAGAGACGACAAACGCACAGAGACGACACACACAAAGAGATGACACACACACAGAGACGACACTCACACACAGAGTTGACACACGCGCAGAGACGACACACACAGAGACGACACACACACGCAGAGATGATACACACACAGAGACTACTCACACAGACACGACAAACACATAGAGACGACAAACATACAGAGACGACGCACAAACAGAGACGAAAAACACACAGAGACGACACACACACACACAGACAACACACACACAAAGACACGACACCCACACACAGAAGCAAAACACACACAGAGACGACAAACACACAGAGGAAACACACAAACAGAGACGATACCCACACAAAAACGGCACTCACTCAGAGACAACACACACACAGACAACACACACACAGAGACGACACACACACAGAGACCACACACACACTGAGACGGCACATACACACAGAGACGACACACACTAGGGACGAGACACGCACAGAGACGACAAACAAACAGAGACGACACACACACAGAGACAACAAACACACAGAGATGACACACACACACAGACGATATAAACACAGAGACGACACACGCAAATAGACGAAAAACACGACATACACACAGATACGACACACAGACAGAGACGACACACACAGAGACGACAAACACACAGAGACGATACACACACGGAGCCCACTCACAAACAGAGACCACACACACACACACAGATGACACACACACAAATACGACACACTCACAGAGACGACACGCACAGAGACAACACACACACAAAGACACGACACCCACACACAGAAGCAACACACACAGGGACGACAAACACACAGAGGAGACACACACAGAGAGACTATACTCACACAGAGACGGCACACACTCAGAAACGACACACACACAGAGACAACACACGCACGGAGACGACACACACTAGCAACGAGACACGCACAGAGATGACCAACAAACAGAGACGACACACAAACAGACACGACACACATACAGAGACGACACATGCACAGAGACGACACACATACAGAGACAACACACACAAAGAGACGACAAACGCACAGAGATGAAATACACACAGAGATGACACACAAACAGAGACGATACACAGAGACGACAAACACACAGAGACGAAAAACAAACAGAGACGACACACACAAAGAGACAAAACACACACAGAGACGACACTCACACCCTGAGACGACATACGCACAGAGACAACACACACACACATAGACGATACATATACAGAGACAACACACTCACAGAGACGACACACTCACAGAGACGACACACACACAGAGACCACAAACACACTGAGACGGCACATACACACAGAGACGACAAACACTAGACACGAGACACGCACAGAGACGACCAACAAACAGAGACGACACACAAACAGACACGACACACATACAGAGACGACACATGCACAGAGACGACACACATACAGAGACGACAAACACAAAGGACGACAAACGCACAGAGATGACATACACACAGAGACGACACACAAACTTAGACGATACACAGAGACAACAAGCTCACAGAGACGACAAACGTATAGAGAAGAAAAACACAGAGACGACATGAACACAGATACGAAACACAGACAGAGACAACACATACAGAGACGAATCACACACAGAGACGACACACACACAGAGGGGACACACACACACACACACACAGAGACAACACACACACGGTGACGACAAACAAACAGAGACTAAACACACACAGATGACACACTCACAGAGACGACACACACAGAGAGACAACACACACAAGGAGACGACAAACACACAAATACGACAAACACGGAGAGACGAAACACACAGAGACGACACACACAGAGACGACAAACACACACAGACGAAAAACATACAGAGCTGACACACAAACAGAGATGACACATATACAGAGACAACCCACACACAGATACGACACACACACAGACAACACACACACAGACGATACACATACAGAGACGACACACAAACAGAGATGACAAAAACACGGAGACGAGACACACACGGAAACGGCACACACACAGAGACGAAACACACACAGACGACACAGGCACAGACACGACAAACACACAGAGGCAACACACACACAGACACGACACTCACACACAGAGACGACACACACACAGAGACGAAAAACGCACAGAGACGAAACACACACAAAGACACGATACCCACACACAAAAGAAACACACACAGGGACGACAAACACACTGAGGAGACACACACACAGAGACTATACTCACACAGAGACGGCACACACTCAGAGACGACACACACACACAGAGACAACACACACACAGAGACGACACACACACAGAGACCAGACACATACTGAGACGGCACACACGCGCAGAGATGACACGCACATAGAGACTACTTACACAGACATGACACACACATAGAGACGACAAACACACAGAGACGACGCACAAACAGAGACGAAAAACACACAGAGACGACACACACACAGAGACAGCACACACACAAAGACACGACACCCACACACAGAAGCAACACACATACAGAGAAGACAAACACAGAGAAACGACACATAAACAGAGATGACACAATCACAGAGACGAAACACACACACGGAAATGGCACACACACAGAGACGACACACGCACAGAGACGACAAACACACAGAGGCGACACACACACAGACACGACACTCACACACTGAGACGACACACGCACAAAGAGGACACACACACAGACAACACACACACAGAGACAACACACACACAGAGACGACAAACGCACAGAGACGACACAAACAGAGAGACGACACACACACAGAGACGACACTCACACACAGAGTTGACACACGCGCAGAGACAACACACACACATACACAGACGACACACACACAGAGACAACACACACAGAGACGAACACACCCGCAGAGATGACACACACACACAGAGACTACTCACACAGACACGACACACACATAGAGACGACAAACACACAGAGACGACGCACTAACAGAGACGAAAAACACACAGAGACGACACACACACAGAGACAACACACACACAAAGACACGACCCCCACACACAGACGCAACACACACACAGAGACGACAAACACACAGAGGAAACACACAAACAGAGACGATACTCACACACAGACAACACACACACAGAGACGACAGACACACTGAGACGGCATATACACACAGAGACGACAAACACTAGGGACGAGACACCCACAGAGACGACAAACAAACAGAGACGACACACACACAGAGACAACACACACACAGAGATGACACACACACAGACGATATAAACACAGAGACGACACACGCATAGAGACGAAAAACATGACATACACACAGATACGACACACAGACAGAGACGACACACACAGAGACGATACACACAAAGAGACGACACACACACAGAGACGACACACACAAGGAGACCACTCAAACACAGAGACCACACACACACACACACAAATGACACACACACAAATACGACACACTCACAGAGACGACACGTACAAAGATAACACACACACAAAGACACGACAGCCACACAGAGAAGCAACACACACAGGGACGACAAACACACAGAGGAGACACACACACAGAGACTATACTCACACAGAGACGGCACACACTCAGAGACGACACACACACAGACACAACACACACAGAGAGACGACACACACAGAAATCACACACACACTGAGACGGCACCTTCACACAGAGACGACACACACTAGAGACGATACACGCAAAGAGACGACCAACAAAGAGAGACGACACACAAACAGACACGACACACATACTGATACGACACATGCACAGAGACGACACACATACAGAGACGACACACACAAAGAGACGACAAACGCACAGAGATGACATACACACAGGGACGACACACAAACAGAGACGATACACAGAGACGAAAAACAAACAGAGACGACAAACACACAGAGACCAAACACACACAGAGACAAAACACACACAGAGAAGACACTCACACCCTGAGACGACATACGCACAGAGACAACACACACAGAGACGATACACATACAGAGACAACACACACACTGAGACGACACACACACAGAGACGACACACACAGAGACCACACACACACTGAGACGGCACATACACACAGAGACGACACGCACTAGAGACGAGACACGCACAGAGACGACCAACAAACAGAGACGACACACAAACAGAAACGACACACATACAGAGACGACACATGCTCAGAGACAACACACATACAGAGACGACACACACAAAGAGACGACAAACGCACAGAGATGAAATACACACAGAGACGACACACAAACAGAGACGATACACAGAGACGACAAACACACAGAGACGACAAACGCATAGAGACAAAAAACACAGAGACGACATAAACACAGATACGACACACAGACAGAGACAACACATACAGAGACGACACACACAGAGACGACACACACACAGAGGGGACACACACAAAGAGACAACTTACACAGAGACCACACACACAAGGAGACGACAAACACACAAATACGACAAACACGGAGAGACGAAACACACAGAGACGACACACACAAAGACGGAAAGACACAGAGACGACAAAAACACAGAGACGACACACACACAGAGACGACTTACACACAGACACGACACACACAGAGACGACACACACACAGATACGACAAAAACACAGAGAAGACAAACACAGAGACGACACAAACACAGAGACGACACACACAAAAAGTCGACAAAGACACAGCGACGTCACACACTTAAAGAGGACACACACACAGAGACGACACACAAAGAGAGATGACATGCACACAGAGACGGCACATACACAGAGATGATATACTCACACAGAGACGACAATCAAACAGAGACGACAAACAAACAGAGGCGACACACACACACAGTGACGACACACAAACAGAAACGACAAACACGGAGACGACAAACACACAAAGATGACAAAAACACAGAGATTACACACACAGAGACGACACACACACAGAGACGACACTAACACACAGCGACGACACACACACACACAGAGACGACCCAGACAATGAGACGACACACACACAGAGACGACACAAAAACAGACAAGACACACACAGAGACGACACACAGACAAATATGACACATACACACAGAGATGACACACACAGATACGACAGACATACAGAGACATCACACACACAAAGAGACAAACACACATAGAGAAGACACACACAAAGAGACGAAACACACACACACAGAAACGACACACACACAGAGACGAAACACACACAGAGACGACAAACACAAACAGACGAAAAACACACAGAGACAACACACACACACAGAGACGACACAGACACAGAGACAATACAAACACAGAGACGATACAAACAGAGAGACGACACACGCACAGAGACGACCCACACACAGAGACGACAAACACACAGAGACGACACACACACAGAGACGACACAAACACAGAGACGACATACACAGACACGACACACTCAGAGAGATGACATACACACAGAGACGACAAAAACACAGAGACGACACTCGCACAGAGATGACACACACACACAGACGACAAACACACACGGAGTCGACACACACACAGAGACGACAGACAAACAGAGGCGACACAAACACACAGAGACAACACAAAAACAGACACGACAAACATAGAGACGACACAAATACAAAGACGATAAACACACAGAGATGAAACGCACAGAGACGACATACACACGGGGACGACACACACAGAGACGACACAATTACAGAGACGACATACACAGAAACGACATATACACAGAGATGACACAGGTACAGAGACAACACAGAAACAGAGACAACACACACACAGAGACGGCTCACACATAGAGATGACACACCCACAGAGACGACACACACACAGATACGACACAGACACAGAGACGAAACACACAGAGACGACACAATTACAGAGACGACATACACAGAAACGACATATACACAGAGATGACACAGGTACAGAGACCACAGAAACAGAGACAACACAGACACAGAGACGGCTCACACATAGAGATGACACACCCACAGAGACGACACACACACAGATACGACACAGACACAGAGACGAAACACACATAGAGACAAGACACACACAGAGACGATACACATAGAGACGACACATACACAGAAACGACATACACACACACACAGACCTGTACACACATCTCTGTTTATGTGTCGTTTCTCTGTGTTTTTCGTCTCTATGTGTGTGTCGTCTCTGTGTGTGTGCGGTGTCTCTGTGTGTCTGTGTCGTCTCTGTGTGTGTGTCGTCTTTGTTTGTGCGTCGTCTCTCTCTGTGTGTGTGGTCTCTGTGTGTGAAAGGTCTCTGTGTGTGTGTCGTCTCTGTTTGTGTGTGTCGTCTCTTTGTGTGTATCGTCTCTAGGTGTGTCTCATCTGTGTGTGTCGTCTTTGTGTCTGTATCGTCTGTGTGTTGTCTGTGTGTGTCGTCTCTGTGTGTGTGTCGTCTCTTTATGTGTGCCGTCTCTGTTTGTGCGTTGGCTCTGTGTGTGTGTCGTCTGTGTATGTGTGTGTGTCATCTCTGTGTTTGTCGTCTCTGTGTGTCTGTCGTCTCTGTGTGTGTACCGTCTGTGTGTGCGTATGTCGAGTGTGTGTGTGTCGTCTCTGTGTGTGTCTTCTCTGTTTGTGTGTGTCGTCTCTGTGTAAGTGTCGTCTCTGTGTGTACGTTGCCTCTGTGTGTGTCCTCTCTGTGTATGTGTCGTCTCTCTGTGTGTGTTGTTTCTGTGTGTTGGTGTCGTCTATTTGTGTGTGTGTCTTGTTACTGTGTCTGTGTTATCTCTGTGTGTGTCGTCTCTGTGTGTGTCGTCTCTGTGTGTGTATCTTCTCTGTGCGTGTGTCGTCTCTGTGTGAGTACTCTCTGTATGTGTGTGTCATCTCTGCGTGTAAGTGTCGTCTCTGTGTGTGTTGTCTGTGTGTGCGTGTCCTCTTTGTGCGTTTGTCGTCTCTGTGTTTGAGTGTCGTCTCTGTGTGTGTGTTGTCTCTGTGTGTTTGTCGTCTCTGTGCGTGTGTCGTCTCTGTGTGTGTGTCGTCTCTGTGTGTGTGTCTTTTCCGTGTGTTTGTCGTCTCTGTGTATGTGTCATCTCTGTGTGTGTGTCGTCTCTGTTTGTGTCGTGTGTGTGTGTGTGTCGTCTCTCTCTGTTTGTGCGTCGGCTTTGTGTTTGTGTCGTATGTGTGTGTGTCATCTCTGTGTGTGTCATCTCTGTGTTTGTCGTCTCTGTGTGTATGTCATCTCCCTGTGTGTGTCGTCTCTGTGTGTGTGTAGTCTCTGTGTGTGTGTCGTCGCTGTGTGTTTATCGACTTTTTGTGTGTGTCGTCTCTGTGTGTGTGTCGTCTCTGTGTTTGTCGTCTTTGTGTGTTTGTCGTCTCTGTTTCTGTGTCGTGTCTGTGTGTGTCGTCTCTGTGTGTTTGTCGTCTCTCTCTGTTTGTCGTCTATGTGTGTGTGTCGTCTCTGTGTTTGTCGTTTCTGTGTGTTTCGTCTCTTTGTGTTTGTCGTCTCTGTTTGTTTGTCGTCTCTGTGTGTTTTTCGTCTCTGTGTGTCGTCTCTGTGTGTGTTTCGTCTCTGTGTGTTTGTCCTCTCTGTTTTTTTTTGTCGTATCTTTGTGTGTTTCGTCTATGTATGTGTGTCGTCTCTGTGCACGTGTCGTCTCTGTATGTGTGTCGTGTCTGTGTGTGTGTCGTCTCTTTTTGTGTGTCGTCTCTGTGTGTTTGTCGTCTTTTTTTGTGTTTCGTCTCTGTGGGTCTGTCGTCTCTGTGTGTTTCGTCTCTGTGTGTGTCGTCTCTGTATGTGTGTTGTTTGTGTGTATGTGTCGTCACTCTGTGTGTGTCATCTCTGCGCGTGTATCGTCTCTGTGTGTGTGTCGTCTCTATGTGTTTGTCATATCTTTGTGTGTGTCGTCTCTGCGTGTGTTTTGTCTCTGTGTCTTTGTCGTTTCTGTGTGGGTATCGTCTCTGTGTGTATGTCATCTCAGTGTATGTGTCTCCTCTGTATGTTTGTCGTCTCTACGACACACACAGAGACGACACACACACAGAGACGACTCACAAACAGAGACGACACACACACAGATGACACACACACAGAGACGAAACACAAAAACACAAAAATAGTCGTATCTGTGTGTATGTGCCGTCTCAGTGTGTGTGTGGTCTCTATGTGTATGTTGTCTCTGTGTGTGTGTTTGGTCTCTGAGTATGTGCCGTCACTGTGCGAGTATCTGCTCTGTGTGTCTGTCGTATCTGTGTGTGTGTCTCCTCTGTGTGTTTGTCGTCTCTGTGTGTGTGTTGCTTCTGTGTGTGGGTGTCGTGTCTTTGTGTGTGTGTTGTCTCAGTTTGTGTGTCGTCTCTGTGTAAGTGTCGTCTCTGTGTGTGTACCGTCTGTGTGTGCGTGTGTCGACTGTGTGTGTGTCGTCTTTGTGTGTGTGTCTTCTCTGTTTGTGTGTGTCGTCTCTGTGTGTGTCGTCTCTGTGTAAGTGTCGTCTCTGTGTTTGCGTTGCCTCTGTGTGTCCTCTCTGTGTATGTGTCGTCTCTGTGTGTGTGTTGTTTCTGTGTGTGGGTGTCGTCTATTTGTGCGTGTGTATTGTCTCTGTGTCTGTGTCATCTCTGTGTGTTTCGTTTCTGTGTTTGTCGTCTCTGTGTGTGTGTCTTCTCTGTGCGTGTGTCGTCTTTGTCTGAGTACTCTCTGTGTGTTTGTCATCTCTGCGTGTAAGTGTCGTCTCTGTGTGTGTGTTGTCTCTGTGTGTTTGTCATCTTTGTGCGTGTGTCATCTCTGTGTGTAAGTCATCTCTGTGTGTGTGTCTTTTCCGTGTGTTTGTCGTCTCTGTGTATGTGTCATCTCTGTGTGTGTGCCATCTCTGTGTGTGTATCGTCTCTGTTTGTGTCGTTTCTGTGTGTGTGTGTCGTCTCTGTATGTTTGTCGTCTCTGTTTGTGCGTCGGCTCTTTGTTTGTGTCGTCTGTGTTTGTGACGTCTCTGTGCGTGTCATCTCTGCGTGTGTCGTCTCTGTGTGTGTGTCGTCTCTGTGTGTGCGTTGTCTCTGTTTGTGTCATCTCTGTGTGTGTATCGTCTTTGTGTGTGTGTCGTCTCTGTGTGTGAGTCGTCTCTGTGTGTGTGTCATCTGTGTGTGTGTGTCGTCTCTGTGTGTGTGTCGTCTCTGTTTGTGTCATCTCTGTGTGTGTATCGTCTTTGTGTGTGTGTCATCTCTGCGTTTGTCGTCTCTGTGTGTTTTTTTCGTCTCTGTGTGTGTGTCGTCTGTGTGTGTGTGTCGTCTCTGTGTGTGTGTCGTCTCTGTTTGTGTCATCTCTGTGTGTGTATCGTCTTTGTGTGTGTGTCGTCTCTGTGTGTGTCGTGTCTGTTTGTGTGTCGTCACTGTGTGTGTGTCGCCTCTGTTGGTTTGTCGTCTTTGTGTATGTGTCGTCTCCATGTGTTTGTCGTCTCTGTGTGTTTGTCGTCTCTGTGTGTGTGTGTTGTCTCTGTGTGTTTGTCGACTTTTTGCGTGTGTCGTCTCTGTGTATGTTTCGTATCTGTGTGTGCGTCGCCTCTGTGTGTGTGTCGTCTCTGTGTGTTTGTCGTCTCTCTGTGTGTGTAGTCTCTGTGTGTGTCGCCTTTGTGTGTGTGTCGTCTCTGTGTGTGTGTCGTCTTTGTGTGTTTGTCGTCTCTGTGCGTTTGTCGTATCTGTGTGTGTCGTCTCTGTGCGTTTCGTCTCTCTGTGTTTGTCATCTCTCTGTGTTTGTCTTCTCCTTGTGTGTGTTGTCTCTCTGTGTGTGTCGTCCTTGTGAGCGTGTCGTCTCTGTGGGTGTAGTCTCTGTTTGTGTGTCGTCTCTGTGTGTGTGTCTTCTCTCTGTGTGTGTAATCTCTGTGTAAGTTGTGTCTTTGTGTGTGTCCCCTCTCTGTGTATGTCGTCTCTGTGTGTGTGTCGTCTCTGTGTGTGTGTTGTCTCTGTCTGTGTGTCGTCTCTGTGTGTATGTCGTTTCTGTGTTTTTCGTCTCTTTGCGTGTGTCGCCTCTGTGTGTATATCGTCACTGTGTGTGTGTGTCATCTCTGTGTGTGTTTTGTCTCTCTGTGTGGGTTTTCTCTGTTTGTTTTTCGTCTCTGTGTGTCGTCTCTGTGTGTGTGTCGTCTCTGTGTGTGTGCTGTCTCTCTGTGTGTATCATCTCTCTGTGTTTGTCGTCTCTGTGTTTTGTGTCGTCTCTGTGTGTTTGTCGTCTCTGTGTGTGTGTCGTCTCTTTGTGAGTAGTCTCTGTGTGTGTGTCAATTCTGTGTGTGTGTTTCGTCTCTGTGTGTGTGTTGTCTCTGTGTGTTTGTCGTCTGTGTATGTGTGTGTGTCGTCTCTGTGCGTAGGTTGTGTCTCTGTGTGTGTTTTGTCGCTGTGTGTCCGTCGTCTCTATGTGTTTGTCGTCTCTGTGTGTGTGTCGTCTCTGTGTGTGTCGTCTCTGTGTGTGTGTTGTCTGTGTGTGTGTGTCGTCTCTGTGTGTGTGTCGTTTCTGTGTGTGTCGTCTCTCTGTGTGTGTTGTATGTGTGTGTGTGTGTCGTCTCTGTGAGTGTGTCGTCTCTGTGTGTGTCGTCTCTGTGTGTGTGTCGTTTCTGTGTGTGTGTCGTCTCTGTGTGTGTGTCGTCTCTGTGTGTTTGTCGTCTCTGTGCGTTTGTCGTCTCCTTGTGTATGTTGTCTCTGTGTGTATGTCGTCTCTGTGAGTGTGTCGTATCTGTTTGTGTCGTCTCTGTGTGTTTCATCTCTATTTGTTTGTCGTCTCTGTGTGTTTGTCGTCTCCTTGTGTGTGTTGTCTCTGTGAGTGTGTCGTCTCTGTGTGTGTAGTCTCTGTTTGTGTGTCGTCTCTGTGTGTGTATTGTCTCTCTGTGTGTGTCATCTCTGTGTAAGTTGTCTCTTTGTGTGTATCCCCTCTCTGTGTGTGTCGTCTCTGTGAGTGTCGTCTCTGTGTGTGTCCTCTCTGTCTGTGTGTCGTCTCTGTCTGTGTGTCGTCTCTGTGTGTATGTCGTCTCTGTGTTTTTGGTCTCTATGCGTGTGTCGTCTCTGTGTGTATATCGTCGCTGTGTGTGTGTCATCTCTGTGTGTGTTTCGTATCTGTGTGTGTGTTTTTTCTGTTTGTTTGTCGTCTCTGTGTGTTTGTCCTCTATGTGTGTCGTCTCTGTGTGTGGGTCGTTTCTGTGTGTTTGTCGTCTCTGTGTGTTGGTCGTCTCTTTGTGTGTGTCGTCTCTGTATGTGTGTCGTCTCTGTGCATGTGTCGTCTCTGTAAATGTATCGTATCTGTGTGTGTATCGTCTCTGTTTGTTTTTCGTCTCTGTGCGTGTCTCGTCTCTATTGTGTGTCCTCTCCGTGTGTGTCTTGTCTCTGTGAGTGCGTCGTCTCTGTGTGTGTGTGTCGTCTCTGAGTGTGTGTCGTCTCTGTGTCTGTGTCGTCTCTGTATGTTTGTCGTCGCTGTACATTTGTCGTCTCTGTAAGTGTGTCGTGTCTGTGTGTGTCTCGTCTCTGTTTGTTTTTCGTCTCTGTGCGTGTCTCGTCTCTAGTGTGCGTCGTCTCTGTGTGTATGTGCCGTCTCAGTGTGTGTGTGGTCTCTCTGTGTGTGTCTTCTCTGTGTGTGAGTTGTCTCTGTGAGTGTGTCGTCTCTGTGTGTGTTTCGTCTCTGTGTGTGTAGTCTCTGTTTGTGTGTCGTCTCTGTGTGTGTATCGTCTCTCTGTGTGTGTCATCTCTGTGTAAGTTGTCTCTTTGTGTATCCCTCTCTGTGTGTGTCGTCTCTGTGTGTGTGTCGTCTCTGTGTGTGTCGTCTCTGTGTGTGTCGTCTCTGTCTGTGTGTCGTCTCTGTTAGTATGTCGTCTCTGTGTTTTTCGTCTCTATGCGTGTGTCGTCTCTGTGTGTATATCGTCGCTGTGTGTGTGTCATCTCTGTGTGTGTATCGTCTTTGTGTGTGTGTCGTCTCTGTGTGTGAGTCGTCTCTGTGTGTGTCATCTGTGTGTGTGTGTCGTCTCTGTGTGTGTGTCGTCTCTGTTTGTGTAGTCTCTGTTTGTGTGTCGTTTCTGTGTGTGTATCGTCTCTCTGTGTGTGTCATCTCTGTGTAAGTTGTCTCTTTGTGTATCCCTCTCTGTGTGTGTCGTCTCTGTGTGTGTGTTGTCTCTGTGTGTGTCGTCTCTGTGTGTGTCGTCTCTGTCTGTGTGTCGTCTCTGTGTGTATGTCGTCTCTGTGTTTTTCGTCTCTATGCGTGTGTCGTCTCTGTGTGTATATCGTCGCTGTGTGTGTATCATCTCTGTGTGTGTATCGTCTTTGTGTGTGTGTCGTCTCTGTGTGTGAGTCGTCTCTGTGTGTGTGTCATCTGTGTGTGTGTGTCGTCTCTGTGTGTGTGTCGTCTCTGTTTGTGTCATCTCTGTGTGTGTATCGTCTTGTGTGTGTGTGTCATCTCTGCGTGTGTCGTCTCTGTGTGTTTTTTCGTCATCTGTGTGTGTGTGTCGTCTCTGTGTGTGTGTCGTCTCTGTTTGTGTCATCTCTGTGTGTGTATCGTCTTTGTGTGTGTGTCGTCTCTGTGTGTGTCGTGTCTGTTTGTGTGTCGTCACTGTGTGTGTGTCGCCTCTGTTGGCTTGTCGTCTCTGTGTATGTGTCGTCTCTATGTGTTTGTCGTCTCTGTGTGTTTGTCGTCTCTGTGTGTGTGTTGTCTCTGTGTGTTTGTCGACTTTTTGTGTGTGTCGTCTCTGTGTATGTTTCGTCTCTGTGTGTGCGTCATCTCTCTGTGTGTGTCGTCTCTGTGTGTGTGTCGTCTCTCTGTGTGTCGTCTTTGTGTGTGTGTCATCTCTGTATGTGTGTCGTCTTTGTGTGTTTGTCGTCTCTGTGCGTTTGTCGTATCTGTGTGTGTCGTCTCTGTGCGTTTCGTCTCTCTGTATTTGTCATCTCTTTGTGTTTGTCTTCTCCTTGTGTGTGTTGTCTCTCTGTGTGTGTCGTCTTTGTGAGCGTGTCGTCTCTGTGTGTGTAGTCTCTGTTTGTGTGTCGTCTCTGTGTGTGTGTCTTCTCTCTGTGTGTGTAATCTCTGTGTAAGTTGTGTCTTTGTGTGTGTCCCCTCTCTGTGTATGTCGTCTCTGTGTGTGTGTCGTCTCTGTGTGTGTGTCGTCTCTGTGTGTGTCGTCTCTGTCTGTGTGTCGTCTCTGTGTGTATGTCGTCTCTGTGTTTTTCGTCTCTTTGCGTGTGTCGCCTCTGTGTGTATATCGTCACTGTGTGCGTGTGTCATCTCTTTGTGTGTTTCGTCTCTCTGTGTGGGTTTTCTCTGTTTGTTTGTCGTCTCTGTGTGTCGTCTCTGTGTGTGTGTCGTCTCTGTGTGTGTGTGTTTCCTCTGTGTGTTTGTCTTCTCTGTGTGTGAGTCGTCTCTGTGTGTGTGTCATCTGTGTGTGTGTGTCGTCTCTGTGTGTGTGTCGTCTCTGTTTGTGTCATCTCTGTTTGTGTGTCGTTTCTGTGTGTGCATCGTCTCTCTGTGTGTGTCATCTCTGTGTAAGTTGTCTCTTTGTGTTTCCCCTCTCTGTGTGTGTCGTCTCTGTGTTTGTGTTGTCTCTGTGTGTGTCGTCTCTGTGTGTGTCGTCTCTGTCTGTGTGTCGTCTCTGTGTATATGTCGTCTCTGTGTTTTTCGTCTCTATGCGTGTGTCGTCTCTGTGTGTATATCGTCGCTGTGTGTGTATCATCTCTGTGTGTGTATCGTCTTTGTGTGTGTGTCGTCTCTGTGTGTGTGTCGTCTCTGTGTGTGTGTCATCTGTGTGTGTGTGTCGTCTCTGTGTGTGTGTCGTCTCTGTTTGTGTCATCTCTGTGTGTGTATCGTCTTTGTGTGTGTGTGTCATCTCTGCGTGTGTCGTCTCTGTGTGTTTTTTCGTCTCTGTGTGTGTGTGTCGTCTCTGTGTGTGTGTCGTCTCTGTTTGTGTCATCTCTGTGTGTGTATCGTCTTTGTGTGTGTGTCGTCTCTGTGTGTGTCGTGTCTGTTTGTGTGTCGTCACTGTGTGTGTGTCGCCTCTGTTGGCTTGTCGTCTCTGTGTATGTGTCGTCTCTATGTGTTTGTCGTCTCTGTGTGTTTGTCGTCTCTGTGTGTGTGTTGTCTCTGTGTGTTTGTCGACTTTTTGTGTGTGTCGTCTCTGTGTATGTTTCGTCTCTGTGTGTGCGTCATCTCTCTGTGTGTGTCGTCTCTGTGTGTGTGTCGTCTCTCTGTGTGTCGTCTTTGTGTGTGTGTCATCTCTGTATGTGTGTCGTCTTGTGTGTTTGTCGTCTCTGTGCGTTTGTCGTATCTGTGTGTGTCGTCTCTGTGCGTTTCGTCTCTCTGTATTTGTCATCTCTTTGTGTTTGTCTTCTCCTTGTGTGTGTGTCTCTCTGTGTGTGTCGTCTTTGTGAGCGTGTCGTCTCTGTGTGTGTAGTCTCTGTTTGTGTGTCGTCTCTGTGTGTGTGTCTTCTCTCTGTGTGTGTAATCTCTGTGTAGTTGTGTCTTTGTGTGTGTCCCTCTCTGTGTATGTCGTCTCTGTGTGTGTGTCGTCTCTGTGTGTGTGTCGTCTCTGTGTGTGTCGTCTCTGTCTGTGTGTCGTCTCTGTGTGTATGTCGTCTCTGTGTTTTTCGTCTCTATGCATGTTTCGTCTCTGTGTGTATATCGTCGCTGTATCTGTGTCATCTCTTTGTGTGTTTCGTCTCTCTGTGTGGGTTTTCTCTGTTTGTTTGTCGTCTCTGTGTGTCGTCTCTGTGTGTGTGTCGTCTCTGTGTGTGTGTGTTTCCTCTGTGTGTTTGTCTTCTCTGTGTGTGTGTTGCTTCTGTTTGTGGGTGTCGTGTCTTTGTGTGTGTGTTGTCTCTCTGTGTGTATCATCTCTCTGTGTTTGTCGTCTCTGTGTGTGCGTCGTCTCTGTGTGTTTGTCGTCTCTGTGTGTGTGTCGTCTCTTTGTGAGTAGTCTCTGTGTGTGTGTCAATTCTGTGTGTGTGTTTCGTCTGTGTGTGTGTGTTGTCTCTGTGTGTTTGTCGTCTGTGTATGTGTGTGTGTCGTCTCTGTGCGTAGGTTGTGTCTCTGTGTGTGTTTTGTCTCTGTGTGTTCTCGTCTCTATGTGTTTGTCGTCTCTGTGTGTGTGTCGTCTCTGTGTGTGTCGTCTCTCTGTGTGTGTTGTCTGTGTGTGTGTGTGTCGTCTCTGTGAGTGTGTCGTCTCTGTGTGTGTCGTCTCTCTGTGTGTGTTGTCTGTGTGTGTGTGTGTCGTCTCTGTGAGTGTGTCGTCTCTGTGTGTGTCTTGTCTGTGTGTGTGTCGTTTCTGTGTGTGTGTCGTCTCTGTGTGTGTGTCGTCTCTGTGTGTTTGTCGTCTCTGTGCGTTTGTCGTCTCCTTGTGTATGTTGTCTCTGTGTGTTTGTCGTCTCTGTGAGTGTGTCATATCTGTTTGTGTCGTCTCTGTGTGTTTCATCTCTATGTGTTTGTCGTCTCTGTGTGTTTGTCGTCTCCTTGTGTTTGTTGTCTCTGTGAGTCTGTCGTCTCTGTGTGTGTAGTCTCTGTTTGTGTGTCGTCTCTGTGTGTGTATTGTCTCTCTGTGTGTGTCATCTCTGTGTAGTTGTCTCTTTGTGTGTATCCCCTCTCTGTGTGTGTCGTCTGTGTGTGTGTGTCGTCTCTGTGTGTGTCGTCTCTGTGTGTGTCGTTTCTGTCTGTGTCTCGTCTCTGTCTGTGTGTCGTCTCTGTGTGTATGTCGTCTCTGTGTTTTTGGTCTCTATGCGTGTGTCGTCTCTGTGTGTATATCGTCGCTGTGTGTGTGTCATCTCTGTGTGTTTGTCCTCTATGTGTGTCGTCTCTGTGTCTGGTCGTTTCTGTGTGTTTGTCGTCTCTGTGTGTTGGTCGTCTCTTTGTGTTTGTCGTCTCTGTATGTGTGTCGTCTCTGTGCATGTGTCGTCTCTGTAAATGTATCGTATCTGTGTGTGTATCGTCTCTGTTTGCTTTTCGTCTCTGTGCGTGTCTCGTCTCTAGTGTGTGTCCTCTCCGTGTGTGTCTTGTCTCTGTGAGTGTGTCGTCTCTGTGTGTGTGTCGTCTCTGTGTGTCTGTCGTCTCTGTGTCTGTGTCGTCTCTGTATGTTTGTCATCGCTGTGCATTTGTCGTCTCTGTAAGTGTGTCGTGTCTGAGTGTGTCTCGTCTCTGTTTGTTTTTCGTCTCTGTGCGTGTCTCGTCCCTAGTGTGCGTCGTCTCTGTGTGTATGTGCCGTCTCAGTGTGTGTGTGGTCTCTCACTGTGTGTCTTCTCTGTGTGTGTGTTGTTGCTGTGAGTGTGTCGTCTCTGTGTGTTTGTCGTCTCTGAGTGTGTGCCGTCTCTGTGTTTGTATCGTCTCTCTGTCTGTGTGTCGTCTCTGTGTGTGTGTCTCCTCTGTGTGTTTGTCGTCTCTGTGTGTGTTGCTTCTGTTTGTGAGTGTCGTGTCTTTGTGTTTGTGTTGTCTCTGTGTGTGTATCATCTCTGTGTGTTTTTTGTCTCTGTGTGTGTGTCGTCTCTGTGAGTGTGTCGTATCTGTGTGTGTCGTCTCTGCGTGTTTCATCTCTCTGTGTTTGTCGTCTCTGTGTGTTTGTCCTCTCCTTGTGTGTGTTGTCTCTGTGTGTGTGTCGTCTCTGTGAGTGTTTCGTCTCTGTGTGTGTAGTCTCTGTTTGTGTGTCGTCTCTGTGTGTGTGTCGTCTCTCTGTGTGTGTCATCTCTGTGTAAGTTGTCTCTTTGTGTATCCCCTCTCTGTGTGTGTCGTCTCTGTGTGTGTGTCGTCTCTGTGTGTGTCGTCTCTGTGTGTATGTCGTCTCTGTGTTTTTTGTCTCTATGTGTGTGTCGTCTCTGTGTGTATATCGTCGCTGTGTGTGTGTCATCTCTGTGTGTTTTTCGTCTCTGTGTGTGTTTTCTCTGTTTGTTTGTCGTCTCTGTGTGTTTGTCGTCTATGTGTGTCGTCTCTGTGTGTGTGTCGTTTCTGTGTGTTTGTCGTCTCTGTGTGTTGGTCGTCTCTTTGTGTGTGTCGTCTCTGTATGTGTGTCGTCTCTGTGCATGTGTCGTCTCTGTAAATGTGTCGTATCTGTGTGTGTATCGTCTCTGTTTGTTTTTCGTCTCTGTGCGTGTCTCGTCTCTAGTGTGTGTCGTCTCTGTGTGTATGTGCCGTCTTAGTGTGTGTGTGGTCTCTCTGTGTGTGTCGTCTCTGTGTGTGTCTTGTCTCTGTGAGTGTGTCGTCTCTGTTTGTGTGTGTCGTCTCTGAGTGTGTGTCGTCTCTGTGTCTGTGTCGTCTCTGTATGTTTGTCGTCGCTGTGCATTTGTCGTCTCTGTAAGTGTGTCGTGTCTGTGTGTGTCTCGTCTCTGTTTGTTTTTCGTCTCTGTGCGTGTCTCGTCTCTAGTGTGTGTCGTCTCTGTGTGTATGTGCCGTCTCAGTGTGTGTGTGGTCTCTCTGTGTGTGTCTTCTCTGTGTGTGTGTTGTCTCTGTGAGTGTGTCGTCTCTGTGTGTTTGTAGTCTCTGAGTGTGTGCCGTGTCTGTGTTTGTATCGTCTCTCTGTCTCTCTGTGTGTGTGTGCCGTCTCAGTGTGTGTGTGGTCTCTCTGTGTGTGTCTTCTCTGTGTGTGAGTTCTCTCTGTGAGTGTGTCGTCTCTGTGTGTTTGTAGTCTCTGAGTGTGTGCCGTGTCTGTGTTTGTATCGTCTCTCTGTCTGTGTGTCGTCTCTGTGTGTGTGTCTCCTCTGTGTGTTTGTCGTCTCTCTGTGTGTGTTGCTTCTGTTTGTGGGTGTCGTGTCTTTGTGTGTGTGTTGTCTCTGTGTGTGTATCACCTCTGTGTGTTTGTCGTCTCTGTGTGTGTGTCGTCTCTGTGTGTTTGTCGTCTCTTTGTGTGTTGTCTGTTTGTGAGTAGTCTCTGTGTGTATGTCAATTCTGTGTGTGTGTTTCGTCTGTTTGTGTGTGTTGTCTCTGTGTGTTTGTCGTCTGTGTATGTGTGTGTGTCGTCTCTGTGCGTGTGTTGTCTCTCTGTGTTTGTTTCGTCTCTGTGTGTGTGTGTCGTCTCTGTGTGTTAGTCGTCTCAATGTGTTTGTCGTCTCTGTGTGTGTTTCGTCTCTGTGTGTGTCGTCTCTGTGTTTATGTTGTCTGTGTGTTTGTCGTCTGTGTGTTTGTGTCGTCTCTGTGTGTTTGTCGTCTCTGTGCGTTTGTCGTCTCCTTGTGTGTGTTGTGTCTGTGTCTGTGTCGTCTCTGTTTGTTTGTCGTCTGTTTGTATGTGTCGCCTCTACGTGTTTTTCGTCTCTGTGTGTGTGTCTTCTCTGTGTGTGTGTCGTCTCTGTGTGTGTCATCTCTGTGTAAGTTGTCTCTTTGTAAGTGTCCCCTCTCTGTGTGTGTCGTCTCTGTTTGTGTCGTCTCTGTCTGTGTGTCGTCTCTGTGTGTATTTCGTCTCTGTGTTTTTCGTCTCTAAGCGTGTGTCGTCTCTGTGTGTATATCGTCGCTGTGTGTGTGTCATCTCTGTGTGTTTTTCGTCTCTGTGTGTGTTTTCTCTGTTTGTTTGTCGTCTCTGTGTGTTTGTCGTCTATGTGTATCGTCTCTGTGTGTGTGTCGTTTCTGTGTGTTCGTCGTCTGTGGGTGTTGGTCGTCTCTTTGTGTGTGTCGTCTCTGTATGTGTGTCGTCTCTGTGCATGTGTCGTATCTGTAAGTGTGGCGTATCTGTGTGTGTCTCGTCTCTGTTTGTTTTTCGTCTCTGTGCGTGTCTCGTCTCTAGTGTGTGTCATCTCTGTGTGTATGTGCCGTCTCAGTGTGTTTGTGGTCTCTCTGTGTGTCTCGTCTCTGTGTGTGTCTTGTCTCTGTGAGTGTTTCGTCTGCGTGTGTGTGTCGTCTCTGAGTGTGTGCCGTCTCTGTGTTTGTATCGTCTCTGTGTGTGTTTAATCTCTGTGTGTGTGTCGTCTCTGTATGTGTGTCGTCTCTGTGCATGTTTCGTCTATGTAAGTGTTACGTGTCTGTGTGTGTCTCGTCTCTGTTTTTTTTTTCGTCTCTGTGCGTGTCTCGTCTCTAGTGTGTGTCGTCTCTGTGTGTATGTGCCGTCTCAGTGTGTGTGTGGTCTCTCTTTGTGTGTCTTCTCTGTGTGTGTGTCGTCTCTGTGTGTGTTTCGTCTCTGAGTGTGTGCCGTCTCTGTGTTTGTATCGTCTCTCTGTGTGTGTGTCGTCTCTGTGTGTGCGTCTCCTCTGTGTGTTTGTCGTCTCTGTGTGTGTGTTGCTTCTGTTTGTGGATGTCGTGTCTTTGTGTGTGTGTTGTCTCTCTGTGTGTATCATCTCTGTATGTTTGTCGTCTCTATGTGTTTGTCACCTCTGTGTGTTTGTCGTCTCTGTGTGTGTGTTGTCTCTTTGTGAGTAGTCTCTGTGTGTGTTTGTCAATTCTGTGTGTGTGTATGTTTCGTCTGTGTGTTTGTTGTCTCTGTGTGTTTGTCGTCTGTGTATGTGTGTTTGTCGTCTCTGTGCGTGTGTTGTCTCTCTGTGTGTGTTTCGTCTCTGTGTGTTTGTTCTCTCTATGTGTTTGTCGTCTCTGTGTGTTTGTCGTCTCTGTGTGTGTCGTCTCTCTGTGTGTGTCGTCTGTGTGTGTGTGGCGTCTCTGTGTGTTTGTCGTCTCTGTGCGTTTGTCGTCTCCTTGTGTGTGTTGTCTCTGGGTGTGTTTCGTCTCTGTGAGTGTTTAGTCTCTGTGTGTGTCGTCTCTGTGTGTGTGTCGTCTCTGTGTGTGTGTCGTCTCTCTGTGTTTGTCGTCTCTCTGCGTTTGTCTTCTCCTTGTGTGTGTTGTCTCTGTGTGTGTGTTGTCTCTGTGAGTGTTTCGTATCTGTGTGTGTCGTCTCTGTGTGTTTCATCTCTCTGTGTTGATGGTCTCTGTGTCTTTATCATCTCTGTGAGTGTGTCGTCTCTGTGTGTGTAGTCTCTGTTTGTGTGTCGTGTCTCTGTGTGTGTCGTCTCTCTGTGTGTGTCATCTCTGTGTAAGGTCTCTTTGTGTGTGTCTCCTCTCTGTGTGTGTCGTCTCTGTGTGTGTGTCGTCTCTGTGTGTGTCGTCTCTGTCAGTGTGTCGTCTCTGTGTGTATATCGTCGATGTGTGTGTGTCATCTCTGTGTGTGTTTCGTCTCTCTGTGTGTGTTTTCTCTGTTTGTTTGTCGTCTCTATGTGTTTGTCGTCTATGTGTGTCGCCTATGTGTGTGTGTCGTTTCTGTGTGTTTGTCGTCTCTGTGTGTTGGTCGTCTCTTTGTGTGTGTCGTCTCTGTATGTGTGTCGTCTCTATGCATGTGTCGTCTCTGTAAGTGTGTCGTATCTGTGTGTGTCTCGTCTCTGTTTGTTTTTCGTCTCTGTGCGTGTCTCGTCTCTAGTGTGTGTCTTCTCTGTGTGTATGTGCCGTCTCAGTGTGTGTGTTGTCTCTCTATGTGTGTCGTCTCTGTGTGTGTGTTGTCTCTGTGAGTGTGTTGTTTCTGTGTGTGTTTCGTCTCTGAGTGTGTGCCGCCTCTGTGTTTGTATCGTCTTTGAGTGTGTCGTCTCTGTGTGTGTGTCTCCTCTGTGTGTTTGTCGTCTCTGTGTGTGTGTTGCTTCTGTTTTTGGGTGTCGTGTCTTTGTGTATGTGTTGTCTCTGTGTGTGTATCATCCCTGTGTGTTTGTCGTCTCTCTGTGTGTGTCGTCTCTGTGTGTTTTTCGTCTGTGTGTGTGTGTAGTCTCTTTGTGAGTAGTCTCTGTGTGTGTGTCAATTCTGTGTGTGTGTTTCGTCTCTGTGTGTGTGTTGTCTCTGTGTGTTTGTCGTCTGTGTATGTGTGTGTGTTGTCTTTGTGCGTGTGTTGTTTCTCTGTGTGAGTGTCGTCTCTGTGTGTGTGTCGTCTCTTTGTGTGTGTCGTCTCTGTGCGTTTGTCATCTCTGTGTGTTTTTCGTCTCTGTGCGTGTGTTGTCTGTGTGTGTGTGTCCTCTTAGTGCGTGTGTCGTCTCTGTGTGTGAGTGTCGTCTCTATGTGTGTGTCACCTCTGTGTGTTTGTCGTCTCTGTTCGTGTGTCGTCTTTGTGTATGTGTCGTCTCTGTGTGTGTGCCGTTTCCGTGTGTGTGTCGTCTATGTGATTTTGTAATCTTTGTTTATGTGTCGTTTCTCCGTGTGTGTCGTCTCTACGTTTGTTTCGTCTCTGTTTGTGTGCGTTGTGTCTGTATGTGTGTCGTCTCTGTTTGTGCGGCGGCTCTGTTTGTGTCGTCTGTGTATGTGTTTGTGTTGTCTCTGTGTTTGTCGCCTCTGTGTGTGTGTCGTCTCTGTGTGTGTACCGTCTGTGTGTGTGACTGTGTTTGTGTCATCTCTGTTTGTTTGTCGTCTCTGTTTTTTGTCGTCTCTGTGAGTGTGTCGTCTCTGTGTGTGTAGTCTCTGTTTGTGTATCGTCTCTCTGTGTTCGTCGTCTCTCTATGTGTGTCATCTCTATGTAAGTTGTCTCTTTGTGTGTGTCCCCTCTCTCTGTGTGTCGTCTCTGTGTTTGTGTCGTCTCTGTGTGTGTCATCTCTGTCTGTGTGTCGTCTCTGTGTGTATGTCGTCTCTGTGTTTTTCGTCTCTATACATGTTTCGTCTCTGTGTGTATATCGTCGCTGTATCTGTGTCATCTCTGTGTGTGTTTCGTCTGTGTGTGTGTGTTTTCTCTGTTTGTTTGTCGTCTCTGTGTGTTTGTCGTCTATGTGTGTCGTCTCTCTGTGTGTGTCGTTTCTGTATGTTTGTCGTCTCTTTGTGTGTGTCATCTCTGTATGTGTGTCGTCTGTGTGCATGTTTCATCTCTGTAAGTGTGTCGTATCTGTGTGCGTCTCGTCTCTGTTTGTTTTTCGTCTCTGTGCGTGTCTCGTCTCTAGTGTTTGTCGTCTCTGTGTGTATGTGCCGTCTCAGTGTGTGTGTGGTCTCTCTGTGTTTGTCGTCTCTGTGTGTGTGTTGTCTCTGCGAGTGTGTCGTCTCTGTGTGTGTGTCGTCTCTTATTGTGTGCCGTCTCTGTGTTTGTATCGTCTCTGTGTGTGTGTCATCTCTGTGTGTGTGTCTCCTCTGTGTGTTTGTCGTCTCTGTGTGTGTGTTGCTCTTCTGTTTTTGGGTGTCGTGTCTTTGTGTGTGTGTTGTTTCCGTGTGTGTATCATCTCTGTGTGTTTGTCGTCTCCCTGTGTGTGTCGTCTCTGTGTGTTTTTCGTCTCTGTGTGTTCGTCGTCTCTTTGTGAGTAGTCTCTGTGTGTGTCAATTCTGTGTTTGTGTTTCGTCTCTGTGCGTGTGTTGTCTCTGTGTGTTTGTCGTCTGTGTATGTGTGTGTGTCGTCTCTGTGCGTGTGTTGTCTCTCTGTATGAGTGTCGTCTCTGTGTGTGTGTCGTCTCTTTGTGTGTGTCGTCTCTGTGTGTTTGTCGTCTCTGTGTGTTTATCGTCTCTGTGTGTGTGTTGTCTATGTGTGTGTGTCCTCTTAGTGCGTGTGTCGTCTCTGTGTGTGAGTGTCGTCTCTATGTGTGTGTTGCCTCTGTGTGTGTGTCGTCTCTGTTTGTGTGTCGTCTCTGTGTATGTGTCGTCTCTGTGTGTGTGCCGTTTCCGTGTGAGTGTCGTCTCTGTGATTTTGTCATCTCTGTCTATGTGTCGTTTCTCTGTGTGTGTCGTCTCTACGTTTGTGTCGTCTCTGTGTGTGTGCATTGTCTCTGTATGTGTGTCGTCTCTGTTTGTGCGTCGGTTCTGTGTGTGTGTCGTCCGTGTGTGTGTTTGTGTTGTCTCTGTGTGTGTCACCTCTGTGTGTGTCGTCTCTGTGTGTGTACCGTCTGTGTGTGTGACTGTGTGTGTTTCATCTCTGTGTGTTTGTCGTCTCTGTTTTTTGTCGTCTCTGTGTGTGTGTCGTCTGTGTGTGTGTCGTCTCTGTGTGTTTCGTCTCTCTGTGTGTCGTCTCTGTGTGTGTGTCGTCTCTGTGTATGTTTGTCGTCTCTCTGTGTGTGTTGTCTATGTGTGTGCGTCGTCTGTGCGTGTTTCGTCTCTGTTTGTGTGTCTTCTCTGTGTTTGTGTCGTCTGTGTGTGTGTGTCGTCTCTTTGTGTGTATCGTTTCTGTGTGTGTCGTCTCTGTGCGTTTGTCGTCTCTGTGTTTGTCGTCTGTTTGTGTGTGTGGTCTCTGTGTGTGTGTCGTAACTGTGTGTGTGTGGTCTCTGTGTGTGTGTTGTCTCTGTGTGTGTCCTCTGTGTATGTGTGTCGTCTGTGTGCGTGTTTCGTCTCTGTTTGTGTGTCTTCTCTGTGTGTGTGTCGTCTGTGTGTGTGTCGTCTCTTTGTGTGTGTTGTCTCTTTGTGTGTATCGTTTCTGTCTGTGTGTCGTCTCTGTTTGTTTGTCGTATCTGTTTGTGTCGTCTCTGTGCGTTTCATCTCTCTTTGTTTGTCATCTCTCTGTGTTTGTATTCTCCTTGTGTGTGTTGTCTCTCTGTTTGTGTCGTCTTTGTGAGCGTGTCATCTCTATGTGTGTAGTCTCTGTTTGTGTGTCGTCTCTGTGTGTGTCGTCTCTCTGTGTGTGTCATCTCTGTGTAAGTTTTCTCTTTGTGTGTGTCCCCTCTCTGTGTATGTAATCTCTGTGTGTGTGTCGTCTCTGTGTGTGTCGTCGTTGTCTGTGTGTCGTCTCTGTGTGTATGTCGTCTCTGTGTTTTTCGTCTCTATGCATGTTTCGTCTCTGTGTGTATATCGTCGCTGTATCTGTGTCATCTCTGTGTGTGTTTCGTCTCTGTGTGTGTGTTTTCCCTGTTTGTTTGTCGTCTCTGTGTGTTTGTCGTCTATGTGTGTCGTCTCTCTGTGTGTGTCGTTTCTGTTTGTTTTTCGTCTCTTTGTGTGTGTCATCTCTGTATGTCTGTCGTCTGTGTGCTTGTGTCGTCTCTGTAAGTGTGTCGTATCTGTCTGCGTCTCGTCTCTGTTTGTTTTTCGTCTCTGTGCGTGTCTCGTCTCTAGTGTGTGTCGTCTCTGTGTGTATGTGCCGTCTCAGTGTGTGTGTGGTATCTCTGTGTGTGTCGTCTCTGTGTGTGTGTTGTCTCTGTGAGTGTGTCGTCTCTGTGTGTGTGTCGTCTCTGAGTGTGTGCCGTCTCTGTGTTTGTATCGTCTCTGTGTGTATGTCATCTCTGTGTGTGTGTCTCCTCTGTGTGTTTGTCGTCCCTGTGTGTGTGTTGCTCTTCTGTTTTTGGGTGTCGTGTCTTTGTGTGTGTGTTGTGTCTGTGTGTGTATCATCTCTGTGTGTTTGTCGTCTCTCTGTGTGTGTCGTCTCTGTGTGTTTTTCGTCTCTGTGTGTTCGTCGTCTCTTTGAGAGTAGTCTCTGTGTGTGTCAATTCTGTGTTTGTGTTTCGTCTCTGTGCGTGTGCTGTCTCTGTGTGTTTGTCGTCTGTGTATGTGTGTGTGTCGTCTCTGTTCGTGTGTTGTCTCTCTGTATGAGTGTCGTCTCTGTGTGTGTGTCGTCTCTTTGTGTGTGTCGTCTCTTGTGCGTTTGTCGTCTCTGTGTGTTTGTCGTCTCTGTGTGTGTTGTCTATGTGTGTGTGTCCTCTTAGTGCGTGTGTCGTCTCTGTGTGTGAGTGTCGTCTCTATGTGTGTGTTGCCTCTGTGTGTTTGTCGTCTCTGTTCGTGTGTCGTCTCTGTGTATGTGTCGTCTCTGTTTGTGTGCTGTTTCCATGTGAGTGTCGTCTCTGTGATTTTGTCATCTCTGTTTATGTGTCGTTTCTCTGTGTGTGTCATCTCTACGTTTGTGTCGTCTCTGTATGCGTGCGTTGTCTCTGTATTTGTGTCGTCTCTGTTTGTGCGTCGGCTCTGTGTGTGTGTCTTCCGTGTGTGTGTTTGTATTGTCTCTGTGTGTGTCACCTCTGTGTGTGTCGTCTCTGTGTGTGTACCGTCTGTGTGTGTGACTGTGTGTGTGTCATCTCTGTGTGTTTGTCGTCTCTGTTTTTTGTCGTCTCTGTTTGTGTGTCGTCTGTGTGTGTGTCGTCTGTGTGTGTGTCGTCTCTGTGTGTGTCGTCTCTCTGTGTGTCGTCTCTGTTTGTGTGTCGTCTTTGTGTATGTTTGTCGTCTCTCTGTGTGTTGTCTATGTGTGTGCGTCGTCGGTGTGTGTTTCGTCTCTGTTTGTGTGTCTTCTCTGTGTTTGTGTCGTCTGTGTGTGTGTATCGTCTCTTTGTGTGTATCGTTTCTGTGTGTGTCGTCTCTGTGCGTTTGCCGTCTCTGTGTGTGTCGTCTGTTTGTGTGTGTGGTCTCTGTGTGTGTGTCGTAACTGTGTGTGTGTGGTCTCTGTGTGTGTGTTGTCTCTGTGTGTGTTCTCTGTGTATGTGTGTCGTCTGTGTGTGTGTTTCGTCTCTGTTTGTGTGTCTTCTCTGTGTGTGTGTCGTCTGTGTGTGTGTGTCGTCTCTTTGTGTGTGTTGTCTCTTTGTGTGTATCGTTTCTGTCTGTGTGTCGTCTCTGTGTGTGTGTCGTAACTGTGTGTGTGTAGTCTCTCTGTGTGTGTTGTCTCTGTTTGTGTCCTAAGTGTATGTGTGTCGTCTGTGTGTGTGTGTCGTCTCTTTGTGTGTGTTGCTCTTTGTGTATCGTTTCTGTGTGTGTGTCGTCTCTGTGTGTGTTTATCTCTGTATGTGGGTTGTCTCTGTGTGTGTCATATCTGTGTGTGTGTCGTCTCTGTGTGTATGTCGTCTCTCTGTGTGTCGTGTTTGTTTGAGTGTCGTCTCTGTTTGTTTGTCGTTTCTGTGGTGTGTTGTCTCTGTGTGTGTGTGCCGTCTCACTGCGTCTATCGTCTCGTTGTGTTTGTCGTCTCTGTGTGTGTCGGTTCTGTGTGTTTGTTGTCTCTTTGAGTGTGTCGTCTCTGTGTGTGTCGTCTCTTTGAGTGTGTCGTCTCTCTGTGTGTGTCGTCTCTGTGTGTGTGTCGTCTCTATGTGTGTGTCGTCTCTGTGTGTTTGTCGTTTCTGTGTGTGTTTCGTCTCTGTTTGTGTGTTGTCTCTGTGTGTGAATCGTCTTTTTTTGTGTGTTGTCTCTGTATTTATGTCGTCTCCATGTGTTTGTCGTCTCTGTTTGTGTTTTGTCTCTGTTTGTGTGTTGTCTCTGTGTGTGTGTCGTATATGTGTGTGTGTCGTCTCTGTGTATGTTGTCTCTTTGTGTATTTCGTCTCTGTGTGTGTGTCATCTCTGCGTGTGTGTCGTCTGTGTGTGTGTGTCATTTCTGTGTGTGTGTCGTCATTGTGTGTGTGTCGTCTCTGTGTTTTTTTCGTCTCTGGGCGTGTCATCTCTGTGTTTATGTCGTCTCTGTGTATGGGTCATCTCTGGGTGTGTGTCGTCTCTTTGTTTGTCGTCTCTGTGTGTACGTCGTCTCTGTGTGTTTGTCGTCTCTGTGGGTTTGTCGTCTCTGTGTGTTTGTCGTCTCTGTGTGTGTCGTCTGTGTGTGTGTGTCTGTTTGTGTGTTTGTTGTCTCTGTGTGTGTCGTCTCTTTGTGTTTATCGTCTCTGTGTGTGTGTCGTCTCTGTGCATATATCGTCTCTGTTTTAGTGTCGTCTCTGTGTGTGTATCGTTTCTGGGATTGTTTCATCTCTGTGTGTGTGTCGTCTCTGTGTGTGTCTGTTGTCTCAGTGTGTGTGTGGTCTCTGTGTGTGTGTCGTAACTGTGTGTGTGTGGTCTCTGTGTGTGTGTCGTTTCTGTGTGTTTGTCGTCTCTGTGTAATGGTCGTCTCTTTGTGTGTGTCGTCTCTGTATGTGTGTCGTCTCTGTGCATGTGTCGTCTCTTTAAGTGTTTCGTATCTGTGTGTGTCTCATCTCTGTTTGTTTTTCGTCTCTGTGCGTGTCTCGTCTCTAGTTTGTGTCTTCTCTGTGTGTATGTGCCGTCTCAGTGTGTTTGTTGTCTCTCTATGTGTGTCGTCTCTGTGTGTGTGTTGTCTCTGTGAGTGTGTCTTCTCTGTGTGTGTTTCGTCTCTGAGTGTGTGCCGCCTCTGTGTTTGTATCGTCTTTGTGTGTGTCTCGTCTCTGTGTGTGTGTCTCCTCTGTGTGTTTGTCGTCTCTGTATGTGTGTTGCTTCTGTTTTTGGGTGTCGTGTCTTTGTGTGTGTGTTGTCTCTGTGTGTGTGTCATCTCTGTGTGTTTGTCGTCTCTGTGTGTGTGTCGTCTCTGTGTGTTTTTCGTCTGTGTGTGTGTGTAGTCTCTTTGTGAGTAGTCTCTGTGTGTGTGTCAATTCTGTGTGTGTGTTTCGTCTCTGTTTGTGTGTTGTCTCTGTGTGTTTGTCGTCTGTGTATGTGTGTTTGTTGTCTCTGTGCGTGTGTTGTTTCTCTGTGTGAGTGTTGTCTCTGTGTGTGTGTCATCTCTTTGTGTGTGTCGTCTCTGTGCGTTTGTCGTCTCTGTGTGTTTTTCGTCTCTGTGTGTGTGTGTTGTCTGTGTGTGTGTGTCCTCTTAGTGCGTGCGTCGTCTCTGTGTGTGAGTTTAGTCTCTATGTGTGTGTCACCTCTGTGTGTTTGTCGTCTCTGTTCGTTTGTCGTCTTTGTGTATGTGTCGTCTCTGTGTGTGCGCCGTTTCCGTGTATGTGTCGTCTATGTGATTTTGTAATCTTTGTTTATGTGTCGTTTCTCTGTGTGCGTCGTCTCTACGTTTGTGTCGTCTCTGTGTGTGTGCGTTGTCTCTGTATGTGTGTCGTCTCGGTTTGTGAGGCAGCTCTGTGTGTGTCGTCTGTGTATGTGTTTGTGTTGTCTCTGTGTTTGTCGCCTCTGTGTTTGTGTCGTCTCTGTGTGTGTACCGTCTGTGTGTGTGACTGTGTTTGTGTCATCTCTGTTTGTTTGTCGTCTCTGTTTTTTGTCGTCTCTGTGAGTGTGTCGTATCTGTGTGTGTAGTCTCTGTTTGTGTATCGTCTCTGTGTGTGTGTCGTCTTTCTGTGTGTGTCATCTCTATGTAAGTTGTCTCTTTGTGTGTGTCCCCTCTCTCTGTGTGTCGTCTCTGTGTTTGTGTCGTCTCTGTGTGTGTCATCTCTGTCTGTGTGTCGTCTCTGTGTGTATTTCGTCTCTGTGTTTTTCGTCTCTATGCATGTTTCGTCTCTGTGTGTATATCGTCGCTGTATCTGTGTCATCTCTGTGTGTGTTTCGTCTCTGTGTGTGTATTTTCTCTGTTTGTTTGTCATCTCTGTGTTTTTGTCGTCTATGTGTGTCGTCTCTCTGTGTGTGTCGTTTCTGTATGTTTGTCGTCTCTGTGTGTGGGTCGTCTCTTTGTGTGTGTCATCTCTGTATGTGTGTCGTCTGTGTGCATGTGTCGTCTCTGTAGGTTTGTCGTATCTGTGTGCGTCTCGTCTCTGTTTGTTTTTCGTCTCTGTGCGTGTCTCGTCTCTGTGCGTTTGTCGTCTCTGTGTGTTTGTCGTCTCTGTGTGTGTGTTTTCTATGTGTGTGTGTCCTCTTAGTGCGTGTGTCGTCTCTGTGTGTGAGTGTCGTCGCTATGCGTGTGTTGCCTCTGTGTGTTTGTCGTCTCTGTTCGTATGTCGTCTCTGTGTATGTGTCGTCTCTGTGTGTGTGCCGTTTCCGTGTGAGTGTCCTCTCTGTGATTTTGTCATCTCTGTTTATGTGTCGTTTCTCTGTGTGTGTCGTCTCTACGTTTGTGTCGTCTCTGTGTGTGTGCGTTGTCTCTGTATGTGTCTCGTCTCAGTTTGTGCGTCGGCTCTGTGTGTGTGTCGTCCGTGTGTGTGTTTGTGTTGTCTCTGTGTGTGTCACCTCTGTGTGTGTCGTCTCTGTGTGTGTACCGTCTGTGTGTGTGACTGTGTGTGTGTCATCTCTGTGTGTTTGTCGTCTCTGTTTTTTGTCGTCTCTGTGTGTGTGTCGTCTGTGTGTGTGTCGTCTGTGTGTGTGTCGTCTCTCTGTGTGTCGTCTCTGTGTGTGTGTCGTCTCTGTGCATATTTGTCGTCTCTCTGTGTGTGTTATCTATGTGTGTGCGTCGTCTTTGTGTGTTTCGTCTCTGTTTGTGTGTCTTCTCTGTGTTTGTGTCGTCTGTGTGTGTGTGTCGTCTCTTGTGTGTATCGTTTCTGTGTGTGTCGTCTCTGTGCGTTTGTCGTCTCTGTGTGTGTCGTCTTTTGTGTGTGTGTGGTCTCTGTGTGTGTGTCGTAACTGTGTTTGTGTGGTCTCTGTGTGTGTGTGTCTCTGTGTGTGTCCTCTGTGTATGTGTGTCGTCTGTGTCTGTGTTTCGTCTCTGTTTGTGTGTCTTCTCTGTGTGTGTGTCGTCTGTTTGTGTGTGTCGTCTCTTTGTGTGTGTTGTCTCTTTGTGTGTATCGTTTCTGTATGTGTGTCGTCTCTGTGTGTGTGTCGTAACTGTGTGTGTGTGGTCTCTCTATGTGTGTTGTCTCTGTCTGTGTCGTAAGTGTATGTGTGTCGTCTGTGTGTGTGTGTCGTCTCTTTGTGTGTGTTGCTCTTTGTGTATCGTTTCTGTGCGTGTGTCGTCTCTGTGTGTGTTTATCTCTGTATGTGGGTTGTCTCAGTGTGTGTCATCTCTGTGTGTGTGTCGTCTCTGTGTGTATGTCGTCTCTCTGTGTGTCGTGTTTGTTTGAGTGTCGTCTCTGTTTGTTTTTCGTTTCTGTGGTGTGTTATCTCTGTGTGTGTATGTCTTCTCTGTGTGTGTGTCCGTCTCACTGCGTCTATCGTCTCGTTGTGTTTGTCGTCTCTGTGTGTGTCGGTTCTGTGTGTTTGTTGTCTCTTGAGTGTGTCGTCTCTGTGTGTGTCGTCTCTTTGAGTGTGTCGTCTCTCTGTGTGTGTCGTCTCTGTGTGTGTGTCGTCTCTGTGTGTGTGTCGTCTCTGTGTGTGTGTTGTCTCTGTTTGTGTCGTCTCTGTGTGTTTGTCGTTTCTGTGTGTTTGTCGTCTCCTTGTGTGTGTTATCTCTGTGTGTGAGTCGTCTTTTTTTGTGTGTTGTCTCTGTATTTGTGTCGTCTCCGTGTGTTTGTCGTCTCTGTGTGTGTTTCGTCTCTGTTTGTGTGTTGTCTCTGTGTGTGTGTCGTATATGTGTGTGTGTCGTCTCTGTGTATGTTGTCTCTTTGTGTATTTCGTCTCTGTGTGTGTGTCATCTCTGCGTGTGTGTCGTCTGTGTGTGTGTGTCATTTCTGTGTGTGTCTCGTCATTGTGTGTGTCGTATCTGTGTTTTTTTCGTCTCTGGGCGTGTCGTCTCTGTGTTTATGTCGTCTCTGTGTATGGGTCATCTCTGGGTGTGTGTCGTCTCTTTGTTTGTCGTCTCTGTGTGTATGTCGTCTCTGTGTGTTTTTCGTCTCTGTGGGTTTGTCGTCTCTGTGTGTTTGTCGTCTCTGTGTGTGTCGTTTGTGTGTGTGTGTCTGTCTGTGTGTTTGTTGTCTCTGTTTGTGTCGTCTCTTTGTGTTTATCGTCTCTGTGTGTGTGTCGTCTCTGTGCATATATCGTCTCTGTGTTAGTTTCGTCTCTGTGTGTGTATCGTTTCTGGGTGTGTTTCATCTCTGTGTGTGTGTCGTCTCTGTGTGTGTCTGTTGTCTCAGTGTGTGTGTAGTCTCTGTGTGTGTGTCGTAACTGTGTGTGTCTGGTATCTGTGTGTTTTGTATCTGTGTGTGTCCTCTGTGTATGTGTATCGTCTCTCTGTGTGTGTCATCTCTGCATGTGCGTCGTCTTTGTGTTTGTGTGTCGTCACTGTGTGTGTGTCGTCTCTGTTTGTTTTTCGTCTCTGGGCGTGTCGTCTCTGTGTTTATGTCGTCTCTGTGTGTGTGTCATCTCTGGGTGTGTGTTGTCTTTTTGTTTGTCGTCTCTGTGTGTATGTCGTCTCTATGTGTTTGTCGTCTCTGTGTGTGTCGTCTCTGTGTTTGTGTCTCTCTGTGTGTTTGTCGTCTCTGTGTGTGTCGTCTCTTTGTGTGTGTCGTCTGTGTGTGTGTGTCGTCTCTGTGCATATATCGTCTCTGTGTTAGTGTCGTCTTTGTGTGTGTATCGTGTCTGGGTGTGTGTCGTCTCTGTGTGTGTCTGTTGTCTCAGTGTGTTTGGTCTCTGTGTGTGTGTCGTAACTGTGAGTGTGTGGTCTCTGTGTGTGTGTTGTATCTGTGTGTGTCCACTGTGTATGTGTGTCGTCTCTGTGTGTGTGTAGCTTCTGTTTGTGGGTGTCGTCTCTGTGTGTGTGTAGCTTCTGTTTGTGTGTGCGTCTCTGTGTGTGTGTCGTCTCTGGTTGTGTGTCGTCTCTGGTTGTGTGTCGTCTCTGTGTGTGTCTCGTCTCTGTGTTTGTGTTGTCTCTGTGTGAGTAGTATCTATGTGTTTGTCATCTCTACGTGTAAGTGTCGTATATGTGTGTGTATTGCCTCTGTGTGTGTCCTCTCTGTATGTGTGTCGTCTCTTTTGTGTGTGTTGTTTCTGTGTGTGGTTTTCGTCTCTTTGTGTGTGTTTATCGTCTCTGTGTGTGTGTCGTCTCTCTGTGTGTCGTCTCTGTGTGTGTCGTCTCTGTGTGTGTGTTGTCTCTGTGTCTGTGTCGTCTCTGTTTGATACTCTCTGTGTTTGTGTCATCTCTGCGTGTAAGTGTGGTCCCTGTGTGTGTGTTGTCTGTGTGTGTGTGTCCTCTTTGTGCGTTTGTCGTCTCTGTGTGTGAGTGTCATCTCTGTATGTGTGTCGTCTCTGTGTGATTTTCGTCTCTGTGCGTGTTTCGTTTCTGTGTGTGTGTCGTATTTCTGTGTGTGCCGTTTCCGTGTGTGTGTCGTCTCTGTGTTTGTGTTGTTTCTGTGTGTGTGTCGTCTCTGTGTGTGTTTTGTCTCTGTGTTTGTGTCGTCTCTGTGTGTTTGTGATGTCTGTGTGTGTGTTGTGTCGTCTCTTTGCGTGTCGTCTTTGTGTGTGTGTGTCGTCTCTGTTTGTGTTTGGTCTCTGTGTGTATTTTCTCTCTGTGTGTGTCGTCTCTGTGTGAGTTTCGTCTGTGTGTGTGTGTCGTCTCTATGTTCGTGTTGTATCTGTGTGTGTTTCGTCTCTGCGTGTGTGTGTCGTCTCTGTGTGTTTTTCGTCTCTGTGTGTGTGTCATCTCTGTGTGTTTGTGTGTCGTTTTTGTGTGTGTGTCGTCTCTCTGTGTGTCGTTTGTGTGTGTGTGTCGTCTCTGTGTGTGTGTTTCGTCTTTGTATGTGCGTCGTCTCTGTGTGTGCGTCGGCTCTATGTGTGTGTTGTTTCTGTGTGTGTGTGTTCTCTCTGTGTGTCGTCTCTGTGTGTGTGTGTCGTCTCTCTGTGTGTGTGTCATCTCTGTGTGTGTGTCGTCTCTGTGTGTGTGTTGTCTCTGTGTGTGTGTGTCGTCTGTATTGTGTGTGCATTTGTCGTCTCTCTGTCTGTGTCATCTCTGTGTGTGTTTTGTCTCTGTGTGTGTCCTCTGTGTGTGTGTGTCGTCTCTGTGTGTGTGTTGCTTCTGTGTGTGGGTTTCGTCTCTTTGTTTGTGTGTGCGTCTCTGTGTGTGTATCATCTCTGTATGTATCGTCTCTGTGTGTGTCTCGTCTCTGTGTTTGTGTCGTCTCTGTGTGAGTAGTCTCTGTGTGTGTGTCATCACTGCGTGTAAGTTTCGTCTCTCTGTGTGTGTTGCCTCTGTGTGTTTCCTCTCTGTGTGTGTGTCGTCGCTGTGTGTGTGTTGTTTCTGTGTGTGGGTGTCGTTTCTTTGTGTGCGTTTATCGTCTCTGTATGTGTGTCGTCTCTGTTTGTGTCGTCTCTCTGTTTGTGTCGTCTCTGTGTGTGTGTCGTCTCTGTGTGGGTACTCTCTGTGTGTGTGTCATCTCTGCGTGTAAGTGTCGTCTCTCTGTGTGTGTTGTCTGTGTGTGTGTGTGTCCTTTTTGTGCGTGTGTTGTCTCTGTGTCTGTGTCGTCTCTGTGTATGTGCTGTTTCCGTGTGTGTGTCGTCTCTGTGTGTGTATCATCTCTGTGTGTGTGTCGTTTTTCTGTGTGTGTCGTCTCTGTGTGAGTGTGTCATGTCTGTGTGTGTGTCGTCTCTGTCTGTGTGTCATCTGTATTGTGTGTGCGTTTGTCGTATCTGTGTGTGTGTCATATCTCTGTGTTTGTCATCTCTGTGTGTGTGTCGTCTCTGTGTATGTGTCGTCTCTGTGTGTGCCGTGTCTGTTTGTGTTTCGCCTCTGTGTGTGTTTTACCTCTATTTGTTTTTTGTCTGTGTGTTTGTCGTCTCTGTGTGTGTATGTAGTCTCTGTGTGGGTGTTTCGTCTCTGTGCGTCTGTCCTCTCTGTGTGTTTGTCGTCTCTGTGTTCATTTCATCTCTTTGTGTGTTTCGTCTCTGTGTGTGTGTCGTCGCTGTGTGAGTGTGTCATCTCTGTGTGTGTGTTATATCTGTGTGTGTGTCGTCTCTGTGTGTTTCGTGTCTGTTTGTGTCTCGCCTCTGTGCGTGTGTCGCCTCTATTTGTTTTTGTCTGTGTGTGTGTCTCATCTCTGTGTGCGTGTTGTCTTTCTGTGTGTGTCGTTTCTGTGTTTGTCGTCTCGGTGTGTTTGTCGTCTCCTTGTGTGTGTTGTCTCTGTGTGTTTGTCGTCTCTGTGAGTGTGTCGTCTCTATGTGTGCTTCGTCTCTGAGTGTATTTCATATCTGTGTATGTTGTCTCTTTGTGTGTGTTTTCTCTACTTGTGTGTCGTCTCTGCGTGTTTGTCGTTTCTGAGTGTGTTTCGTCTCTGTGTATATTGTCTCTTTGTGTGTGTCGTCTCTGTGTGTGTGTCGTCTCTGCGTGTTTGTCGTCTCTGTGTGTGTGTGTTCGTCTCTGTGTGTGTGTCGTCTCTGTGCGTGTCCTGTCTGTGTGTATGTCGTCTCTGTTTGTATCATCTCTGTGTGTTTGTCATCTCTCAGTGTTTGTTGTCTCTGTTTGTTTGTCGTATCTGTTTGTTTGTCGTCTCTGTGTGTTTGTCGTCCCTGTGTGTGTGTCGTCTCTGTGTGTTTGTAGGCTCTGATTTGTCGTTTCTGTGTGTGGATCGTCTCTTTGTGTGTGTCTTCTAAGTGTGTGTGTCGTCTCTCTGCATTTGTCGTCTCTGTGTGTGTGTCATCTCTGTGTGTGTGTGTCGTGTCTGTGTATGTGTGGTCTCTGTGTGTTTTTTGTCTCTGTGTAAGTGTCGTCTGTCTGTGGGTCTTCTCTGTGTTTGTGTTATCTCTGTGTGTGTGTCATCTCTTTGTGTGTATTGTCTCTGTATGTAGGTCGTATCTGTGTGTGTGTGTCTTCCCTGTGCGTGTGTCGTCTCTGTTTGAGAGTGTCGTCTCTGTGTGTTTGTCGTCTCTGTGTGTGTGTCGTCTCTGTGTGTTTGTTATCTCTGCGTGTGTGTGTCTTGTCTGTATCTGTGTTGTCTCTGTGTGTTTGTTTCTTTTCTGTGTGTTTGTCGTCTTTGTGTGTGTCGTCTCTGTGTGTGTGTGGTCTCGGTGTGTGTTGTCTCTGTTTGTGTGTCGTCTCTGTGTGGGTTTCGTCTGTGTGTGTGTCGTCTCTGTATGTTTGTCATCTCTGCGTGTGTTTGTCTTGTCTGTGTGTGTTGTCTCTGTGTGTTTGTGTCGTCTCTGTGTGAGTGTCGTTAGTGTGTGTCTTCTCTGTGTTTGTGTCGTCTCTGTGTGTGTGTCGTCTATGTGTGTGAGTGTCGTATCTATTTGTTTTTCGTCTCTGTGTGTTTCGTTTGTGTGCGTGTGTCTGTCGGCTCTGTGTGTTTGTCGTCTCTGTGTGTGTATCGTCTCTAGTGTGTGTCATCTATGTGTGTGTGTCGTCTCAGTGTGTGTGTGATCTCTGTGTGTGTATCGTCTCTGTTTGTGTCTTGTCTCTGTGTGTCTGTCGTCTCTGTGTGTGTGTCGTCTCTGTGTGTGTTGTCTGTGTGCGTATGTCATCTCTGTGTGAGTGTCATCTGTCTCTCTGTGTGTCGTCTCCGTGTGTTTGTCGACTTTTGTGTGTTTCGTCTCTGTGTGTGTTTTGTCTCTGTCTGTGTGTCGTCTCTCTGTGTTTGTCGTCTCTGTGTGTGTCGTCTCTGTGTGTGTCGTCTCTGTGTGTGTGTCGCCTCTGTGTGTTTGTTGTCTCTGTGCGTTTGTCGTATCTCTGTGTGAGTGTCGTATCTGTTTGTTTGTCGTCTCTGTGTGTTTCGTCTCTGTGTGTGTGTCGTCTCTAGTGTGAGTCATCTCTGTGTGTTTGTCGTCTCAGTGTGTGTTTGATCTCTGTGTGTGTATCGTCTCTGTTTGTCTCTTGCCTCTGTGTGTCTGTCGTCTCTGTGTGTGTGTCGTCTCTTTGTGTGTTGTCTGTGTGCGTATGTCGTTTCTGTGTGAGTGTCATCTCTCTTTGTTTGTCGTCTCTGTGTGTGTCGTCTCTGTGTGTTTGTCGACTTTTTGTGTGTGTTTTCTCTGTGTGTGTTTCGTCTCTGTGCGTGTTTCGTCTCTGTGTGTGTGTCGTCTCTGTGTGTTTGTCGTCTCTGTGTGTGTCGTCTCTGTATGTGTCGTCACTGTTTGTGTGTCGTCTCTGTGTGTGTGTCGTCTCTGTGTGTGTGTGTCGTCTCTGTGTGTTTGTCGTCTCTGTGCGTTTGTCGTATCTGTGTGTGTTGTCTCTGTGTGATTCATCTCTCTGTGTTTGTCGTCTCTGTGTGTTTGTCGTCTCCTTGTGTGTGTTGTCTCTGTGTGCGTGTCGTCTCTCTGAGTGTATCGTCTCTGTGTGTGTAGTCTCTGTTTGTGTGTCGTCTCTGTGTGTGTGTCGTCTCTCTGTGTATGTCATCTCTGTGTAAGTTGTGTCTTTGTGTGTGTCCCCTCTCTGTGTGTGTGTGTCGTCTCTGTGTGTGTCGTCTCTGTCTGTGTGTCATCTCTTTGTGTATGTCGTTTCTGTGTTTTTCGTCTCTATGCGTGTGTCGTCTCTGTGTGTCTATCGTGACTGTGTGTGTGTCATCTCTGTGTGTGTTTTGTCTCTGTCTGTGTGTTTTCTCTGTTTGTTTATCGTCTCTGTGTGTTTGTCGTCTCTGTGTGTGTGTCATCTCTAGTGTGTGTCGTCTCTGTGTGTCTATCGTGACTGTGTGTGTGTCATCTCTGTGTGTGTGTCGTCTCTGTGTGTGTTGTCTCTGCGCGTATGTCGTCTCTGTGTGAGTGTCGTCTGTGTTTGTATCGTCTCTGTGTTTTTGTTGTCTCTGTGTGCATTTCTTCACAGTGTGTGTGTAATCTCTGTGTTTATGTCATCTCAGTGTGTGTGTCGCTTCAGTGGGTGTGTCGTCTCTGTGAATTTGTCGTCTGTGTGTGTGTGTGTGTCGTCTCTGTGTGTTTGTCGTCTCTGTGTGTGTGTCATCTCTAGTGTGTGTCGTCTCTGTGTGTCTATCGTGACTGTGTGTGTGTCATCTCTGTGTGTGTGTCGTCTCTGTTTGTATCTTGTCTCTGTGTGTGTATCGTCTCTGCGCGTGTGTTGTCTCTCTGTGTATATGTCTCCTTTGTGTGTGTGTCGTCTCTGTGTGTTTGTCGTCTCTCTGTGAGTAGTCTGTGTGTGTTTGTCATCTTTGCGTGAGTGCGTCGTCTCTGTGTATGCGTTGTCTCTTTATGTGTGCCATCTCTGTGTGTGTGTCGTCTCTGTGCGTGTGTCGTATCTGTTTATGAATGTCGTCTCTGTGTCTGTGTCGTGTCTGTGTGTGGGTCGTCTCTTTGTTTGTGCCGTTTCCTTGTATGTGTCGTCTCTGTGTGTGTGTCATCTCTGTGTGTGTGTGTCGTTTCTCTGTGTGTGTCGTCTCTGTGTGTGTGTCATCTCTGTGAGTGTGTTGTCACTGTGTGTGTGTCGTCTCTGTGTGAGTTTCGTCTGTGTGTGTGTCTTCTCTGTGTTTGTGTCGTCTCTGTGTATGTCATCTCTGTGTGTGTGTCGTCTCTTTGTGTGTGTCGTCTCTGTATCTGTGTCGTCTCTGTGTGTGTGTTGTCTCTGTACGTATGTCGTCTCAGGGTGTGAGTGTCGTCTCTGTGTGTGTTTTGTCTCTGTGTATGTGTCGTCACTGTGTCTGTCTCGTCTCTGTGTGTGTGTTGTCTCTGTTTGTGTGCCGTCTCCGTGTGTATGTCGTCTCTGTGAGTGTGTCATCTCTGTGTGTGTGTCGTTTCTCGGTGTGTGTCGTCTCTGTGTGTGTGTCGTCTATGTGTGTGTGTGTTTTCTCTGTGCGTTTTTGTTGTCTCTCTGTGTGTTTCTTCTTTGTCTGTGTGTTGTCTCTGTGTGTGTGTGGTCTCTGTGTGTGTTGTCTGCGTGTGTTTATCGTCTCTGTGTGAGTGTCGTCTGTGTTTTTGTCGTCTCTGTGTTTGTGTCGTCTCTGTGTGTGTTTCTTCTCTGTGTGTGTGTCGTCTCTTTGTGTGTGTCGTCTCTGTGTGTGTTTTGTCTGTGTTTGTGTGTCGTCTCTGTGTGTGTGTCGTCTATGTGTGTGTGTGTTTTCTCTGTGCGTTTTTGTTGTCTCTTTGTGTGTTTCTTCTTTGTCTGTGTGTTGTCTCTGTGTGTGTGTGGTCTCTGTGTGTGTTGTCTGCGTGTGTTTATCGTCTCTGTGTGAGTGTCGTCTGTGTTTTTGTCGTCTCTGTGTTTGTGTCGTCTCTGTGTGTGTTTCTTCTCTGTGTGTGTGTCGTCTCTTTGTGTGTGTCGTCTCTGTGTGTGTTTTGTCTGTGTTGTGTGTCGTCTCTGTGTGTGTGTCGTCTCTGTGTGTTTGTCGTCTCTGTGTGTGTGTCGTCTCTGTGTTTGTCGTCTCTGTGTTTGTCGTCTTTGTGTGTGTGTCATCTCTGTGTGTGTGTCGTCTCTGTGTGTTTGTTGTCTCTGTGCGTGTGTCGTATCTGTGTGTGTGTTTTCTCTGTGGTTTGTCGTCTCTGTGTGTGTGTCGTCTATCTGTGTGTGTCTCTGTTGTGTGTGTCTCTGTGTGTGTTGTCTGCTGTGTTTAGTCTGTGTGGTGTCGTCTGTGTTTGTGTCGTCTCTGTGTTTGTGTCGTCTCTGTGTGTGTGTCGTCTCTGTGTGTGTGTCGTCTCTGTGTTTGTGTCGTCTCTGTTTGTGTGTCGTCTCTGTGTGTATGTCATCTCTGTGTGTGTGTAGTCTGTGTGTGTGTGTGTGTGTCGTCTGTGTGTATGTCGTCACTGTGTGTTTGTCTGCTCTGTGTCTGTAGTCTCTTTGTGTGTTTGTCTCTTCTGTGTGTGTGTCGTATCTCTGTGAGTGTCGTCTGTGTGTGTGTAGTCTCTGTGTTTGAATTGTCTGTGTGTGTAATCTGTGTGTGTGTCGTCTTTGTTTGTGTCGTCTCTGTGTGTATCGTCTCTGTGTGTGTGTCGTCTCTGTGTGTGTGTCATATCTGTATGTGTGTCGTCTCTGTATGTGTGTAGTCTGCGTTCTGTGTACGTGTGTCGTCTCTGTGTGTGTGTCGTCTCTATATGTGTGTAGTCTCTGTTTTTGTGTCGTCTGTGTTTGTGTCTTATCAGTGTGTGTCGTCTCTGTGTGTGTGTCGTCTCTTTGTGTGTGTCATCTCTGTGTATGTGTCGTCTAAGCTTGTGTACGTGTGTCGTCTCTGTGTGTGAGTCGTCTCTGTGTGTGTGCTTGTGTCGTCTCTGTGTGTTTGTCATCTCTGTGTTTTGTCGTCTATGTGTGTGTTTCGTCTCTGTGTGCGTATCGTCTCTGTGTGTGTGTCGTCTCCGTGAATTTTTCGTCTGTGTGTGTTTGTCATCTCTGTGTGTGTTTTGTCTCTGTGTGTGTGTGTCGTCTCTGTTTGTGTGTCGTGTCTCTGTGTGTGTCGTCTCTGTGTGATTGTCGTCTCTATAGTGTGTAGTCTCTGTGTTGTGTCGTCTGTGTGTGTGTCGTCTCAGTGTGTGTCGTCTCTGTGTGTGTGTCGTCTCTTTGTGTGTGTCATCTCTGTGTGTCTGTCGTCTCTCTGTGTGTGTTGTCTCTGTATGTGTGTCGTCTCTGTGTGTGTGTTGACTCTGTGCGTATGTCGTCTCAGGGTGTGAGTGTCGTCTCTGTGTGTGTTTTTTCTCTGTGTATGTGTCGTCACTGTGCCTGTCTCGTCTCTGTGTGTGTGTTGTCTTTGTGTGTGTGCCGTCTCCGTGTGTATGTCGTCTCTTTGAGTGTGTCATCTCTCTGTGTGTCGTTTCTCCGTGTGTGTCGTCTCTGTGTGTGTGTCGTATGTGTGTGTGTGTTTTCCCTGTGCGTTTTTGTCGTCTCTGTGTGTGTTTCTTCTTTGTCTGTGTGTTGTCTCTGTGTGTGTGTGGTCTCTGTGTGTGTTGTCTGCGTGTGTTTATCGTCTCTGTGTGAGTGTCGTCTGTGTTTTTGTCGTCTCTGTGTTTGTGTCGTCTCTGTGTGTGTTTCTTCTCTGTGTGTGTCGTCTCTTTGTGTGTGTCGTCTCTGTGTGTGTTTTGTCTCTGTGTGTGTGTCGTCTCTGTGTGTGTGTCGTCTCTGTGTGTTTGTCGTCTCTGTGTGTGTGTCGTCTCTGTGTGTGTCGTCTCTGTGTGTGTGTCATCTCTGTGTGTGTGTCGTCTCTGTGTGTTTGTTGTCTCTGTGCGTTTGTCGTATCTGTGTGTGTGTTTTCCCTGTGCGTTTTTGTCGTCTCTGTGTGTGTTTCTTCTTTGTCTGTGTGTTGTCTCTGTTTGTGTGTGGTCTCTGTGTGTGTTGTCTGCACGTCTTTATCGTCTCTGTGTGAGTGTTGTCTGTGTTTTTGTCGTCTCTGTGTTTGTGTCGTCTCTGTGTGTGTTTCTTCTCTGTGTGTGTGTGTCGTCTCTCTGTGTCTGTGTCGTCTCTGTGTGTATGTCGTCTCTGTGTGTATGTCATCTCTGTGTGTGTGTCGTCTGTGTGTGTGTGTCGTCTGTGTGTATGTCGTCACTGTGTGTTTGTCTGCTCTGTGTCTGTAGTCTCTTTGTGTGTTTTGTCTCATCTGTGTGTGTGTCGTCTCTCTGTGTGTGTCGTCTGTGTGTGTGTAGTCTCTGTGTTTGTATTGTCTGTGTGTGTAATCTGTGTGTATGTCATCTTTTTTTGTGTCGTCTCTGTGTATATCGTCTCTGTGTGTGTGTCGTCTCTGTGTGTGTGTCATATCTGTATGTGTTTCGTCTCTTTATATGTATAGTCTGCGTTGTGTGTACGTGTGTCGTCTCTGTGTGTGTGTCGTCTCTATATGTGTGTAGTCTCTGTTTTTGTGTCATCTGTGTTTATGTCTTCTCAGTGTGTGTCGTCTCTGTGTGTGTGTCGTCTCTTTGTGTGTGTCATCTCTGTGTATGTGTCGTCTGTGCTTTGTGTACGTGTGTCGTCTCTGTGTGTGAGTCGTCTCTGTGTGTGTGCTTGTGTCGTCTCTGTTTGTTTGTCATCTCTGTGTGTGTGTTGTCTCTGTGTGTACGTCATTTGTATGCGTGTTTTGTCTCTGTGTGTTTCATCTCTTTGTGTGTTTTCTCAGTTTGTGTGTCGTATCTGTGTGTGTATCGTCTCTGTGTGTGTTTCGTCTCCGTGTATTTTTCGTCTGTGTGTGTTTGTCATCTCTGTGTGTGTTTCGTCTGTGTGTGTGTGTGTCGTCTCTGTTTGTGTGTTGTGTCTCTGGGTGTGTCGTCTCTGTGTGATTGTCGTCTCTATATGTGTGTAGTCTCTGTGTGTGTGTCGTCTGTGTGTGTGTCGTCTCAGTGTGTGTCGTCTCTGTGTGTGTGTCGTCTCTTTGTGTGTGTCATCTCTGTGTGTGTGTCGTCTGTGTTTTGTGTACGTGTGTCGTCTCTGTGCGTGTCGCCTCTCTGTATATGTCGTCTCTGTGTGTGTGTCGTCTCTGTTTGTGTGTCGTATGTGGGTGTATAGTCTCTGTGTGTGTTGCCTCTGTGTCGTCTTTATGTGTGTATCGTCGCTGTGTGTGTCTTGCCTTTGTGTGTGTGTCGTCTCTGTGTGTGTGTCCTCTCTTTGTGTGTGTCCTCTCTGTATGTGTGTCGTCTCTGTGCGTGTGTCGTCTCTGAGTGTGTGTTTACTATATGTGTGCATCGCCTGTGTGTGTGTTTCGTCTATGTGTGTGTGTCGTTCTGTGTGTGTTTTTTCTATGTGTGTTTCGTATCTGTGTATTTTGCGTCTGTGTGTGTGTGTTGTCTCCGTGTGTGTTTCGTCTGTGCGTGTGTGTGTGTGTCGTCTCAGTTTGTGTATCGTCTCTACGTGTGTGTCGTTTCTTTGTGTTTGTCGTCTATGTTTGTGTTTCTTCTCTGTGTGTGTTTAATCTCTGTGTGTCTTTGTCTCTGTGTGTGTCGTCTCTAGTGCGAGTCATCTCTGTGTGTGTGCCGTCTCAGTGTATGTGTTATCTCTGTCTGTTTGTCGTCTCTGTTTGTGTCTTGTCTCTGTGTGTGTATCGTCTCTGCACATGTGTTTTCTCTGTGTGTGTTGTCTCTGTGTATATGTCTCCTCTGTGTGTGTGTCGTCTCTGTGTGTTTGTCGTCTCTCTGTGAGTAGTCTGTGTGTGTGTGTCATCTCTGCGTTAGTGTGTCGTCTCTGTGTATGCGTTGTCTCTTTATGTGTGCCGTCTCTGTGTGTTTGTCGTCTCTGTGCGTGTGTCGTATATGTTTGTGAGTGTCGTCTCTGTGTCTGTGTCGTGTCTGTGTGTGGGTCGTCTCTTTGTTTGTGCCGTCTCCTTGTATGTGTCGTCTCTGTGTGTGTGTCATCTGTGTGTGTGTGTCGTTTCTCTGTGTGTGTGTCGTCTGTGTGTGTGTGTCGTCTCTGTGTGTGTGTTGTCTCTGTGTTTTTGTTTCGTCTCTCTGTGTTTGTCGTCTTTGTTTGTGTTGTCTGTGTGTGTCTTTGGTCTCTGTGTGTGTTGCCACTGTGTGTGTGTCTTCTCTGTGTTTTTGTCGTCTCTGTGTGTGTGTCGTCTCTGTGTGTGTGTCATCTGTGTGTGTGTGTTGTCTCTGTATGTGTGTCGTCTCTGTGTGTGTGTTGTCACTGTGTGTACCGTGAGAAAAATGTGATATATTTAAAATACAAAAATAAAGTGCCTTCTTTCTAAAGATAATTCCGACTTCCTCTAATTCAGTTTAAATCTAGTTTCAAAAAAATAAAAGTTCTTAATCAGCAAGAAGAAGAATTGCATTTTAGCCTCAGACAAAGAACGGCGCTATCCAGTTTTGAATTTCGCCGAGAAGAGTGGTAATAAAAAAAACTAAAAAATACAATGTTTTCGCAGGAAGTCTAAGTTATAAGAGTGTGTGAACGTTTAAATCATCAAAAATATTGAAGACAGATTATTGGACGGAGGGTTTGGCCCGCCTCAGGACTTAGGCCAATTGTGGGTCGGCTCTTAGAGCGCAGGACGAGGACTATGTTTGATAGTGTGGTAAAAAGTGCTTTTTGGAAGATTATTAAGAGCAGAATTATATTGGCATTCAGGCAGTGCGATTCAAATTGTTATGCAGTCATTGTAGAGACTTGGTTATTATTTGCAGTCAATTGAAGTGAGCCCTGTTGTTCACCTCAAATGTAAGTCACAATAAATCTATTGTTTTTCTATTTTTGTTTATTTTATTTTATATTTCTGTATCTAGTCACACGACAGGTAATTAGTTCGTATGCCTCCAAGGTAGCGCTCCCAGAGATCTGTTTTCTACATAACATTAGAGGTAATTGATTTCGAGATAACCCAAGGAAAGGAGGTTACATTTATATAATTACATATTTTATTTTCTCGCGTTCAGCGAGTGGTGTGGTCACCCATTTATCTATCCCCCCCCCTTTTCGCAGCCGGTGCAGCCCTCGACGGCACGAGACAAGCTATAACGGCTTGGACGATGCGATCGTAAAATTTCCCGGTGGAACCTTTGATTTTCTTATCATTTTTATAGTTTGCTTAGCCAATCACTTGACCTAAGAAAAATTCACCCGGCGGAAATGGCGCGAGCTTTAACGCCACAAACGGCACAATCTTTAGCGCTATAAGCGGCTCTATCGAAGAACTTATAAGGTGTAAGTTCGCAGCCTTAAGGTACAATATCACATTCGACGCGGTCAATCTTCATTACCGCAATTGTCTCAGTCATTTCTTTTTATCACTACAAATGGCGCGGTCGGAAATTGGAGAAAATCATGCGAACTAATTAGGCTATAAACTTTGTAATTTAAATTTAATTATTGGAGAGATACAGACATATAAGTAAAGTGATTAGGCCTATAATCGCTAAGCTATTACAGGAAAACCCTTAAAATATCTCATAGGAGATAATAGCCTCCCGCCAAAATAGGTTAAGTGAAAAAATAAATTGATTTTCAGTTATTAAAACGCAAAAAAAATGTCAGAAGATTTAGACGAACAATTAAAGGCGCAAACGTTGGTCGTGAAAAATGTAGAAATAGCAAAGTCTATTCCACAGTACAATGGACAATCGGATATTGACGAATTTAATATCCAATTGGCCCAGTTTGTAGAATTAACAAAAACAGAGCTAGAAACGTTAGTTGGCATGCTTCTATTAAGATTAAAAGGCCAGGTCTTAACCTTTCTAAAGCAGATTGAACGTACTATAGGTGATGACGCCAACTTGCCAATAAAAACGGTGGACAAATTGTTAACGTTATTTAAAGACAGATTTATCGAAACCAGTTCTACAAATAAATTAAAACACGGAATGGTATGCTTTGACCATTCACAAAATATAAGAGAATATCTTGATAATATATGTATTTCAGTAGAGGCAAAATACGGAAAAGGTTCAGGAGAACTGTATGAAAGTCATACTAAATACCTTTTTGCAAGGGCTAACCCCAAAACTATATAGAATGGTAATATCCAAAAATATTCAGACGTTGGATCTTGCAGTTCAGGAGGTAGATCGATTGATCGAAGTTGAAACGATGGTCGCAAATCACAGTAAAGCAAAAATAAATAGCCTAGGCAAATCAAACGCAAGCATGACTTTCAAAGGCGATCAGGCGTCTCACAATTTCTTTTCACGGGATAACTCCCCAGTGCCACAAAGAAATAGCACGCAAGAACCCGCTAGGCAGAAAACAGTACGTTTTCAGCCCGTCAAACAATGTAGTTATGAAAATAACCCTACAATAATAAGATGCTATATTTGTAATCGACCTGGGCACATCGCGAGAGAGTGCCGGTATGTCCCCAATAACACACCAAGAATTGCTGTCGGCAGTAGGCAAAATTATGGCAACCATTTTTTCGGAAGAAAAAAATTTAGCGCCAGTGGTCCACCTTGCTATAGCCAGGGAAGATTGCGGCAATCAGTACCTTACAACGCATACCAACCAAATTTGTACAATCTTCCCCCCAATAGACAAATTAATTACCGATTTGAAAACCAAAATACTCGCCAAAACCAACATAATGCGAGAATGCTATATAGAAATCATGAAAATTTGCCAACGGGAAATGAAAATTTTTCAAGCCAACGATATTGACAGTCAGCGCCAGCTGCCACCACTGACGCAAGAAATCCAAACTGTCGTAATAAAACCTGGAAAAATCGACAAACAAATGTAAATCAATTAGATATGCCTACGGAATCTCATGTGTCTGAATCTCTACTGCAGACACTGACGTATGAAACAAAGCCACAGGGAAACGTTTCAGGCCCCTCTGGGTCCAATAAATTGGACCCAGAGGGTGCCCAGAATATTTTATTTGTCCAAACCGATAGTAGTACCGTCTTGTAGTGATAGTAATAACAAGTTACCTATATTTAATGATTTTTGTGTGGCAAATGTTTACTTTAAAGCTTTAATTGACTCTGGTGCTACCGCGAACATCATAAACTCATGCATATTCAATATGTTGGCTCCGCATATTAGGCAACAAAGAAATTTTAACAATCCCCATTTAACTAGCGTGAGAGGGCACAAATTGGATGCAAGAAGTTCAATTCGCTTAGACATAAAAAGGGATAATAGAATCTTTCTGACAAATTTTATAATATGTGACAACTTTCCGTATGAAGCCATTATCGGTGCAAATTTTTTAAGGTCTAATAGAGTACTATTAGACGTAGCGAACGAAAGGCTTGTCTACCCGGCTAAGGTAGGGGAAGAAATTTCTACCTTAAGAAATTGTAACAGAGGTTACGAAGAGAACGTAACAGTAAATAAAATTTCTGGTGGTATAATCAGAAATTTGTTCAATTATTCTGAGAGACATTGCAGAAACGAAGTAAATTTAAATAATAAGTGTATTGAATCTTCAAAAATAAAAATAGGAGATATGCGGCAGTAAAGGTCAAACGAAATCAAGAAAATAGTGGAATTATGGAAAAAAGTCGTGACCCCCATTGCAGTTCAGGCACAGCCAATACTATTGACGGATAGCGCCAGTCTAAATTTAATAGACAATGAAAATAAAGAAAAATATTACGGATTCGCGATAAGAAAAACAAAAGTCCCTCCCAAAACGATGCGAAGAATTCAAATATAACAGATGATTGAACCAGTGGATAGCAAATCTGAAATATAGTTTGCGACCCCGTCAAATGAAAGTCCTGAAAATCTGCTATGCGAGGAACAGATTATATCTTACAACAAAGGAGAAGGTTTTATTTGGGTAACTAATAACCACGAAAATGATACAATCAAGGAGGCACACTTGTGCCTCTATAAAGAGGCGACCCACCACAATGTTAAGCGATTTCTGGTCCTAGCGGTCGCAGAGAGACAGCGGTAATCGCATTTTGTAGCCCAAGCTCAAACTAAGAAACGTGCAAAATTTCACCCCCCTCCGACTTTATCTTCATGGGTAAAAGTGGGCCGGAAGTTTCGACCCTCCGACCACAGCCCCCCTTTTACGTTGTCCGATTGGGTTGAAATTTAGAGGTTAAGCTTTCCTAGTGCCCGGGAGCTGATCCTAGAAATTTCAGCTCAATCCAATCACTCCTTCCCTGTTTTCCAAAAACCAAATATAGCCACTTAAAGTTCAAATTTTTTTTTTGTTATACACGCCTACAGGCCACAGTTGGCAACTGATCCGGGTGAATGAGGACTCATTCGAAGCAGAATTTGACCTGTTAGGGCCTTTTGATATTTTCAGACCGAAAAAATTATCCCCCGAACTTACATTTACGAAAAACCTCGTTTTCCTATAAGAGCCCGTGTTAATTTTTCCCTCCACATCCCCCCTTTAACGTTGTCTGATCGGGCTGAAATTTAGAGGATCAGCTTTCCTGGGGCCTGGGAGATTATCCTCGAAATTTCAGCTCAATCTGATTACTCCTTCCCTGTTTTCCAAAAACCAATAATCAAGTTTTGTGGGGATTTGCTTGCGTCAAAAATCAAAAATAGATTCAATATGCTAAAAATACAATTACAATTGTGTCTCTTTAGTACAGCGGTTGATACTCCTGACTGTCAGGCGGAGAACCCGGGTTCGATTCACCGTCAGAGCAAATTTTTTATATACTGAATTTAAAGTTTAAAAAAGAAACTCAGTTTCTTTTTTAAATTATTTGAAAAAAATTGCGTTTTCTAAAGAGTTAAAGAGGCTGAGTTACAAGGTCGACCCTTAAAACACCCTGTCGAGAAAGAAAAGAATAATACACAATCATCTAACAGTTAGTCAAGCAATAATAAGTAATAAACTGTACAAAAACGTGCAGAAATTATTTGAAAAAAACTACGTTTTCTAAAGAGTTAAAGAGGCTGAGTCACAAGTTCGAACCTTAAAACGTACAGGGATTAGAAGGTACAGTTGGGGGGCTGCCGCCCCCCAAACCCCCCGCTTTCGCAGCCTTTAAATAAAAAAAAAATTGAAACTGAACGTAAGGAGCGACATTAAAATTTAAAACAAACAGAGATTATTTCGTATATGAAAGGGGCTGTGCCCTCCTCAACGCCTCGCTCTTTACACTAAAGTTTGACTTTCTCACAACTCTTTTTTTTAAAACAATAAAAACTTTAGCGTAAAGAGCGAGGCGTTGAGGAGGGCACAGCCCCTTTCATATACGGAATAATTTCTGTTCGTTTTAAGTTTTAATGTCGCTCCTTACTTTCAGTTTAACATTTTTTTTTATTTAAAGGCTGCGAAAGCGGGGGGTACAGTTGGGGGGCGGCATCCCCCCAACTGTACCTTCTAATCCCTGTACGTTTTAAGGTTCGAACTTGTGACTCAGCCTCTTTAACTCTTTAGAAAACGTAGTTTTTTTCAAATAATTACAATAAAAAAGGGGACGTGTTTAGTTCAAATCCAAGTTTTATTGGAGAATGATTAAAATAGATGAGAAAATTCTAAAACAAACATAGTTAACGGCATTAAAACCTCAAATAACAAGTACCCTCTAACTGAATCGCAATTTTTAAACAAATTTAATTGGATCATATTACGGACTTGGAACTTAAGAAAAAATTATGCGAATTATTATGGAATTTTAAAGATGTATTTTTCGCATCTGAAGATGACATCGGACTGATACCATTTTATAAACATTCAATTTTAACGACTGGTAATCCTGTAGCGAAACGGCCATATCGTGTGCCGTATAAGCACAAAGAGTGGTTAAAAAATAAAATCCATGAATTAGAAAAAATGAAATTATACGCCCCAGTATAAGTCCGTATTCTGCACCAGTGATCTTGGTACCAAAAAAGAATGGTGATCTTAGACCTGTAGTAGATTATAGAGCCCTTAACAAACAAGTAGTTAGTGATAAATTTCCTTTACCAAGAATAGATGAAATTCTTGACTCAATTTCAAGCAAAAACAAAATTTTTACTTCTTTGGACCTCACCCAAGGCTACCACCAAGTGAAAATAGCCGAAAAAGATGTCCATAAAACTGCATTTTCAGCAGCTGAATGTGGTTCATATGAATACTTAAGAGTACCTTTTGGACTTAAAACAAGTTCAAGCGAGCTATGTAGACCCCTATTACACCTGTTAAGAGGATTAAAATATATCATTCATTTTGTTGATGATGTCATATGCGTGGAAGAAAACGCCGAACAACACTTAGCAACATTAGCTAAGGTGTTCTAGAAGTTCAGACAGGGCAATCTAAAATGCCGGCCTGAGAAAGTAAATTTATTTGAACCTAAAATTAAATTTTTAGGAGTAGTAGCAACACAAGGAGAGATATCTCCAGACCCTGATAAAATAAAATGTGTTGAAAACCTCAAACCCCCAAGAACTATGAAAGAATTAAGAGGAATTTTAGGTCTTACTGGCTACTTTAGAAAATTCGTGCGCAATTACGCCCAAATTGCGAAACCCCTCACGGAATTAACTAAAGGGAACTCCCAAAATGTTACCTGGTCCCAGGAAGCTCAAACTTCCCTAGACCGTCTCAAAAAGGCGCTCACTTCTGAACCAATATTATCGCTACCTAATCTCGAAAACGGACAATTTGTGGTCCTAACCGATGCTAGTTCAAAAGGCATTGGGGCTATTCTTTCGCAAATAATTCCCATAGGAAACCCCGATCCTTTACAAGGACCTTCTAATAAAAAAAATAGAAAAAGTTATATGCTATTCGAGTATAACTTTATCAAAAGACGAAAGTAGTTATTCCGCCACAAACTTAGAATTATTATCTATAATCCACCACTTGGACAAATTTAGACACTATTTAATTGGTAGAAAATTTATACTACGATCAGACCATAAAAGCTTGCAGTACCTGCGTACATTTAAAAACCCCACGGGAATTCTAGCTAGATATGTTATGAAAATCCAAGACCTAGATTACGAACTTGAACATTTAAAAGGTAAACAAAATGCAGCTTGTGACTTTTTGAATAGATACCCAGAATATATTCCGTCGGAAGCTGAGGAAAATGAAGTTAACGCTATCAATGCTAAGAGCAAACATGTATGTAAGAAAAACAAAGTCAAAGACACAGTAAAAGAAAATAAGGTTAACCATTGTCCCCTGTCTTTAGAAAATATAAAAAGAAAGCAAAAAAAGGACGAAATGTGTTCAGCGCTTATTAATTATTTTGTGAATGACGATGCGTTACCGGATAAATTCAAAACTCTTAGAAAAGAGATAAATAGTTTTTACTATGATCTTGATGAAGAAATACTATGTAGAATCGTGACTGCTGAGACAAATAGAAACCAAACCTCAATAATACCTGTATTACCACAAAACTTAATAATACCTGCCTTCAAATATTTTCATTCAGATACAGGTGGACACTTAGGACTAACGAAAACTTTCCATAAATTAAAACAATATTTTTACGTGCCGTCGGGAATAACAAAACTTAAAGAATTTGCAAGTACATGCGAAGCGTGTAACTTAAGAAAAAACCCCCAAGCTTATCCTAATCCTCAAATGGGAAGGGTCCCAGTATTAAAGTACCCCTTCGATATTGTCTCATTCGATTTATATGGAACCAGCGGAGGCTTGCCTGTTTCCAACAGAGGCCATACTTGTATTCTTTCAGTTATAGACCATTTTTCCGGATTTACTTTTGCAAAAGCATTAAAAAATCAAAGCGCTTACGCCACAAGTAAGGCGTTGGCGAAATTATTTTTAAAATTTGGCATTCCAAATAAGGTTTTAAGTGACAACGGAAGCAATTTTGTTTCAAAGGTAACAAAAGAGTTAATGAGTTTTCTTAATATACAGAAAATGGTGACATCCCCATATCACCCACAAGCTAATGGTAAAATAGAAAATAGGCATAAAATATTTTGGGATGTGTTAAGCATTTATACAAAAGACAACAGGAACGACTGGGATCAATTCTTACCCTATTTAACCAACGTAATCAATACTGCTCATTCAGAAACAACTAAAGACAATCCATTTTATTTACTTTTTTGTCGTGATTTTAGAATCCCGTATGATGAGATTATTGAATCTCGGCAGTATTACAATAACTCGGAGGATTACAAACAAGAATTCATAAATAGGATGAGGAAAACTTATAAGATACTTAGGCAAGAGTTGGAAAAATGTAAAATAAATCAAGAGCTAAGAAACCAATCCAAAGTCAAGGGGAGCATAGACTTCAAGATAGGAGATTGCGTCTACCTAAGGAATGAGGCAAAGACAGAAGGCAAAAAACTTCCCAACAAATATTCTGGACAGTACAGAATAGTCAAAAAGTACGATAACGATTATACTTTTAAAATGGTGAACCCCGATAGTGGAAGAACATACAAAGCACATGTTAGCCGAATAAAAAGAGCAAAATTTCCAGAGAGATGGGTATCACGTCCCTCCTCTACTGATTCAACAGATGCCGAAAATGAGCCCCTAAATCAAGATTGGCAGAGCTAAAACCCTTTAATTTCAAGCAAGACTATTTCGAGGATGAGAGTGATGAGGAAAACTTTGAAGAATTTTTAGCTATGAAAAATCTAGTTATTCCCAAGAGAAAATACCTAACACCAGTAAGAATAAAACGCCAAAAGATCCAAAAAGTTCATCATCAGAGAGCGCAGGAGAATTAGATTATACGATATCTCCAAAAACCCAATTTTTCCCTGATAGAATTTCGACCCCTTGTCCCCCCAAAAGATTTCCAGATGATTTCCCCTGCAACAACAATAGAAAGGCCCCTGTCATTGCAGGAAGAATTGAACAGAGCTGTAAAACCCCCCGGTATTACTGTAAAGAAAACGCCTCCCAAAGATTCAACTAAAACAAATCTGCGAGAAGCTATGAATTTAAAAAATTTCCCCATAAAAACGAGTCAAAGTACATTGCCCGAGAATAAAACTCCCAAGGATGACCAGCAAGGACAATATCATGATATAACTGTGTCCAAGGTCAAACCTAAACAATGGACTTCATGGAGGGAAACACTAGTGCAAAGAATGCCCCATCCCCCTGAAGACATGGCATTTAAACAGTGGAGGAACCCTTCAAAAACTCTTGATTCCTCTCAAAGCTCTCAAGAATCTTTCAAATCTCCCGAGTTGAAAACTCAAAGGGAGGACTTAGAGAATAAATCTTCTACTTTCAGAGGAGTAGAAATTTACGAAGGAAGGGCAGGTGATACCTCAAAAAGTGCCACCTCTAAAAGTTCTAATCTGGATTCGTCGGAAACCAGTTCCGAAGAATCTGGCGGTGAATCAGACCATATGGTAGTTAAAGAAATAGGGAAATCAAAACCAACTTCAGCAGCCGCACACACGAAGGAAACAAAATTAAAAGGGCAAGAATTTTTGAAAAATAATACAAAAAGTTTGATCTTATTTCGCTAGAAAACCGAAAAAGAAAAAACCGTAAGAAGTCGAGGAGAAAGTAACGACAAAATCGGGTAGAACGGTTAAAAAACCCGATAGATGGAATTACACTTAATCAGTATAGGATTAAGAGTTTTTAATGGATAGGCGTCATAAAGGAATATTAATTTAAAAACTTTTAGCTCACAAGTAAAAATCATACAACTTTAAAAGACGCTGTAGGAAAATTTTGTTCAACATATATCATGGCTTCGCATGAATCAAAACCGTCTGATACCGTCTGTACAACATATATCAGTTCCCGAAAACAAATTCGAAAAATTTTCTTTAATATAAAAAGTCTATCCGTACCATTCCAGTACGATGTATCGTGTCCAACTGAAAGAAGCCATGGTAGGAAGTACTAAGCGAAAAATATTCATACACCTTAGAAATGATCTTTGGTTATTTTCTGCTCCAAGAGAAACTGTTGGAACTTTGTCTTGTTACAATAATACAGAAAGAATAGACCCAAGTTACAAAACAGAATTACTGTTGCAAGATGTGGGTACGATTACCATAAAACAAGGATGTCGACTTGTAACTAAAGAGTCAACTGTTCGAACGCCGTTAATTACCACGAGCACAAAGATAATAAGTCCCAAAATAATCAACTTCAAGGCAATTAACCTGTCGTACACTGTTCCCAATATAGAAACCAAGGAAATGAAAACCTCGATATGGTCCAAAATAGAAAAAAATAAAGGGACACTAAAACTTAAAAAAATAAGAGAAGCATTAGACTCCCAGATCCCCCTATTTACGAATGAAGACCAGAGATTAACGTATGTGGATGATAGATACGGATTATTCTCGACCAATTTTTGGTGGAACATACTATTGACCGTATGTTTCGTATTTGCGATTTCCCTGACTATAAGAACCCTATTGACTTTTAATTATTGAAAAATCCTGAGACTAAGAAGGCAAAAACCAAGAGAAGAACACGGAGAAACAGCTGCAATGCAGAGATTAAACCCGGAACCCCATGAGAACGTCTAAGCAAAAAAAAGGAAGACATTAGAAAACGAGTGGGTATAGAGGTCTCCACTTGTCCTTGCTATGTCTTGTTCCCTCATTGTAGTGTCGCTTACGTAAAACCGTGTGGTTACGACGCTCCAACATGCGTTTCTTAAACAGCATGGATGTGCGTGAACAATGCAGGCAGGAAATATGTTGTAAAATTAGACCTCAAACTTAATAATGTAGAGTAACTTATGTTTAAAGGATTGTTTTAAATCTAAGATATGTATTGAAGAATTAAATAAGCCTTTTATCGTTGTTTCCTTTCTCAAAACAAATTTGAAGACATCTCTGTTTTAGATTTCCCAATGGGAATTGTAGGTCTATGAAACAAACATGATAATAATGTCGTTTTATGTAGTAATATTAATGTATCTTTTTATATTGTCTTGTAGGGTAATCTTCACCCTAAAATGTACCTAATTGTATTGTTTATTATATATTATGACTATTTGTTTTAAAGAACGTGTGATTCTGCCTCGTTATTTTTATTACAGGAAGTGGATCCACATATTGGAAATCAATCATTACAATGCGTATTCAAGTGCAGATACAACCTAGTAGAATCTATTTTCATCATACCTCAACCAACGAAGAGTACTCACCATACACTCCAGGCAATTTTCATCCCAGCTTCGTCTACGAAAACAATAGTTACCTTTGATCGTTGTTTCCTCGACCACGAACCATATTACGTATCAGGTAACATTATATTTGAATCTCAGTATCCAGTGCATTATCGAACTACATAATCACATAAACTCTGACAACCCCATCGACCAGTACAAGATATAAGTACATAAATATCGCCTTTGATAATGATTATGGACCCATATACCATATGACCGTATAGTTATGATATTTGGTGACCCCAAAAATTATTTATGTGTCACAGACTCACGCGTCGAATCCTTTTGACCATCTCTCGGAATCCATCCTATCCCCTCTGGGTGGAAAGTTCATATCTCTGTTATCCCGTAAACGTTACAAGATAGTTTCTGAAAAATGGACCTGGAAACCAACCATTGAATTGCAGAAACCAAAATTAGCCCCAGTGACCAACCCCTCAGTGACAATATACCCCTCCCACAAGTTAAAGACAATATGTTGAAGGAGTCACTATAGTTTGGTGTCGACCTGTTCCAAATCCAAACTTCAATTCCCCCGTTATTAACCTAGGAATCACCGCAAAGGTTAATAGACGCAAGCCATGAACTAACAATTTTATAAGAGACAAGAATGAACAATTTTATACGAGAATACATTCTCTATGTGCCTCAAAATATCCCAAAAATGATATGCTGAGAAGAAAATAAACGTACTCTCAGTGTTCGACCCCTTAATGATAAGGCACCCTATGAATTGTCAAAAAGCAGGTGAGAATGAACTCTGATAGCATATTCCCACACCTGTAGTTGGAAGCATCATTTCCCAGTTGACAATTAGAGAAAGCTTGTCGTGTGAACACAATCATGCTCGAACTGTTCCGTGAAGAAACTATATCGTAAGTGCTTTAAAAATTTTGCCAAGATGAAAAGAGTGAAGGACCATAATTTACAACAGAAGGATTGAGTACGCTAAAAAGACTCGAAGGTGAGGAAATAGGTGTGAATTTACATATGTTACTTCTTAATAACTTTGATAACTCAAAAATTCCAATATCCTATCATTAACGTTGCGTAGCAAACATCCCCAGGGAAAGTGTTTTAATGTTACCAGTGAACATGGTATACCCAATATTGTGTGTTTTAAATCGTTCTTATATGTAGTGTTAGATGTTCAGATAGAGTTATGTGTAGCGTTGTCGAGCTATTCATTTAATGTAGCGTAGATAGAAAGCAGTGTGTCCTATAGACAGCAAAATAAAAAAAAAACTTGTAAAAGGGAAATTCTAAAAAAATCTTATGTAAAGGTAGAATAGCCCCAACCTTGTTGGAAATGTAAAAGTAATCAGTGTTAGATATAGACAAAAAAAATCTTTAGTATAGTAGCTAGGCTAGATCCATGAATAATCTTAGTCCGGTAGACGAATTTTAGATAGGGATGTAGAATAAAATAAAAAAGTAATAGAGAAAATTTTTAGCACTCCTGATTAAGCCAAAACATAAATATGAGATAATACAACTTCAATCAAAATTATTTAGAATAATAAGTTAATAAATTGTGAATATCTCAAAAGCCCAAAGACAAGCAAGTCCTAGTGACGGGACGTCATTAAATAATGGGAAGGGTAATATGTACCGTGAGAAAATGTGATATATTTAAAATACAAAAATAAAGTTTCTTCTTTCTAATGATAATTCCGACTTCCTCTAATTAAGTTTAAATCTAGTTTCAAAAAAAGAAAAGTTCTTAATCAGCAAGAAGAAGAATTGCATTTTAGCCTCAAACAAAGAACGGCGCTATCCAGTTTTGAATTTCGCCGAGAAGAGTGGTAAAAAAAAACTACAAAACACAATGTTTTCGCAGGAAGTCTAAGTTATAAGAGTGTGTGAACGTTTAAATCATCAAAAATATTTAAGACAGATTATTGGACGGAGGGTTTGGCCCGCCTCAAGACTTAGGCCAATTGTGGGTCGGCTCTTAGAGCGCAGGACGAGGACTATGTTTGATAGTGTGGTAAAAAGTGCTTTTTGGAAGATGATTAAGAGCAGAATTATATTGGCATTCAGGCATTGCGATTCAAATTATTTTGCAGTCATTGTAGAGACCTGGTTATTATTTGCCGTCAATTGAAGTGAGCCCTGTTGTACACCTCAAATGTAAGTCACAATAAATCTATTGTTTTTCTATTTGTGTTTATTTTATTTTATTTGCCTGTATCTAGTCACACGACAGGTAGTTAGTTCGTATGCCTCCAAGGAAGCGCTCCCAGGGATCTGATTTCTACATAACATTAGAGGTAATTGATTTCGAGATAACCCAAGGAAAGGAGGTCACATTTATATAATTACATATTTTATTTTCTCGCGTTCAGCGAGTGGCGTGGTCACCCATTTATCTACCCCCCCCCCCTTTCGCAGCCGGTGCAGCCCTCGACGGCACGAGACAAGCTATAACGGCTCGGACGATGCGATCGTAAAATTTCCCGGCAGAACCTTTGATTTTCTTATCATTTTTATAGTTTGCTTAGCCTATCACTTGACCTAAGAAAAATTCACCCGGCGGAAACGGTGTAACCTTTAACGCCACAAACGGCACAATTTTTAGCGCTATAAGCGGCTCTATCGAAGAACTTATAAGGTGTAAGTTCGCAGCCTTAAGATACAATATCACATTCGACGCGGTCAATCTTCATTACCGCAATTGTCTCAGTCATTTCTTTTTATCGCTACATATGCGTTTGTCGTCTCAGGGTGTGAGTGTCGTCTCTGTGTGTGTTTTGTCTCTGTGTATGTGTCGTCACTGTTGTGTCTCGTCTCTGTGTGTGTGTTGTCTCTGTGTGTGTGCCGTCTCCGTGTGTATGTCGTCTCTGTGAGTGTGTCATCTCTGTGTGTGTGTCGTCTCTGTGTGTGTGTCGTCTATGTGTGTGTGTGTTTTCTCTGTGCGTTTTTGTCGTCTCTGTGTGTGTTTCTTCTTTGTCTGTGTGTTGTCTCTGTGTGTTTGGGGTCTCTGTGTGTGTTGTCTGCGTGTGTTTATCGTCTCTGTGTTAGTGTCGTGTGTGTTTTTGTCGTCTCTGTGTGTGTGTCGTCTCTGTGTGTGTTTCTTCTCTGTGTGTGTGAGTCGTCTCTCTGTGTGTGTGTCGTCTCTTTGTGTGTGTCGTCTCTGTCTGTATGTCATCTATGTGTGTGTCGTCTGTGTGTTTGTGGTCTGTGTGCATGTCGTCACTGTGTGTTTGTCTCCTCTGTGTCTGTAGTCTCTTTGTGTGTTTCGTCTCTGTGTTTGTGTCGTCTCTCTGTTTATGTCGTCTCTGTGTGTGTCGTCTCTGTGTGTGTGTTGTCTCTTTGTGTGTGTCATCTCTGTGTGTGTGTCGTCTCTCTGTGTGTGTCGTCTGTGTGTTTGTGTAGTCTCTGTGTTTGTGTTGTCTGTGTGTGTAATCTGTGTGTGTGTCGTCTTCGTTTGTGTCATCTCTGTGTGTATCGTCTCTGTGTGTGTCGTCTCTGTGTGTGTGTCATATCTGTATGTGTGTCGTCTCTGTGTGTGTGTCGTCTGCGTTGTGTTTACGTGTGTCGTCTCTGTGTGTGTCGTCTCTATATGTGTGTAGTCTCTGTGTTTGTGTCGTCTGTGTGTGTGTCGTCTCAGTGTGTGTCGTCTCTGTGTGTGTGTCGTATCTTTGTGTGTGTCATCTCTGTGTGTGTGTCGTCTGTGCTTTGTGTACGTGTTTCGTCTCTGTGTATGTGTCGTCTCTGTGTGTGTGTCATATCTGTGTGTATCGTCTCTGTGTGTGTGTCGTCTGCGTTGTGTGTACGTGTGTCGTCTCTGAGTGTGTGTTGTCTCTATAAGTGTGTAGTCTCTGTGTTTGTTTCGTCTTTGTGTGTGTTGTCTCAGTGTGTGTCGTCTCTGTGTGTGTGTTGTCTCTTTGTGTGTGTCATCTCTGTGTTTGTGTCGTCTCTGTGTGTGTGTCGTCTGTGTTTTGTGTACGTGTGTCGTCTCTGTGTGTGTGTCGTCTGTGTGTGTGTCGTCTCTGTGTGTGTGTCGTCTCTGTGTGTGTGTCGTCTCTGCGTGTGTGTCGTCTCTGTGTGTGAGTCGTCTCTGTGTGTGTGTGGTCGTCTCTGTGTTTGTCATCTCTGTGTTTTGTCGTCTATGTGTGTGTTTCGTCTCTGTGTGGTATCGTCTCTGTGTGTGTGTCGTCTCCGTGATTTTTCGTCTGTGTGTGTGCGTCGTCTGTGTTTGTGTGTTGTCTCTGTGTGTGTCATCTCTTGTGTGTCGTTTCTCTCTGTGTGTGTCGTATCTGTGTGTGTGTCATCTCTGTGTGTGTGTCGTCTCGTGATGTTTGTCGTCTGTCTGTGTGTGTCGTCTCTGTGTGTTTGTCGTCTCTGTGTTGTGTTCGTCTCTGTTTGTGTGTCGTCTATGTGCGTGTTGTCGTCTGTGTGTGTGTGCATCTCTGTGTGTTGTGTCGTCTCTGTGTGTGTTTCGTCTCTGTGTGCATGTCGTCTCTGTGTGTGTGTCGTCTCTGTGTGTGTGTTGTCTCTGTGTGTACGTCGTCTGTATGCGTGTGTTTGTCTCTGTGTGTGTCATCTCTTGTGTGTGTTTTCTCGGTTTGTGTGTCGTATCTGTGTGTGTGTGTGTGTCGTCTCTGTTGTGTGTCGTCTCCATGTCTTTTTCGTCTGTGTGTGTTTGTCATCTCTGTGTGTGTTTCGTCTCTGTGTGTGTGTGTAGTCTCTGTTTGTGTGTCGTCTCAGTGTGTGTTGTCTCTGTGTGTGTGTCGTCTCTGTGTTTGTGTCATCTCTGTGTGTTTGTCGTCTCTGTGTGTAGTGTGTCGTCTCTGTGTGTGTCGTCTCTCTGTGTGTGTCGTCTCTGTGTGTGTGTCGTCTCTGTTGTGTTTGTCTCTGTGTGTGTGTAGTCTCTCTGTGTTGCCTCTGTGTCTGTGTCGTCTTTATGTGTGTGTCGTCGCTGTGTGTGTCGTGCCTCTGTGTGTGTGTCGTCTCTGTGTGTGTGTCCTCTCTGTGTGTGTGTCGTCTCTGTGAGTGTGTCGTCTGTCTGTGTGTGTTGTCTCTGTGTGTGTGTCGTCTCTGTGTGTGTTTCGTCTCTGTGTGTGTGTCGTCTCTGTGTGTGTTGTCTTCTTGTGTGTTGTCGTATCGTGTTTTGCGTCTCTGTGTGTGTGTTGTCTCGTGTTTTTGTCGTCTGTGTGTTGTGTGTCGTCTCTGTGTGTGTATCGTCTCTAGTGTGTGTGTCGTCTCTGTGTGTGTGTCGTCTCTGTGTGTTTGTCGTCACTGTTTGTGTTTCTTCTCTGTGTGTGCTTCATCTCTGTGTGTGTTTGTCTATATGTGTGTCATTTCTGTGTGTTTGTCTTCTCTGTGTGTGTATCGTCTCTGTGTGTTTTGTCGCATCTGTGTGTGTGTCGTCTCTCTGTGTGTGTCGTCTCTGTGTGTGTAGTCTCTGTGTGTGTTGCTCATGTGTTTGTCGTCATCTGTGTGTGTCGTCGCTGTGTGTTTCGTCTCTGTGTGTGTTTCGTCTCTGTGTGTGTGTCGTCTCTGTGTGTGTGTCGTCTCTGTGTGTGTGTCGTCTCTGTGTGTGTGTCGTCTGTGTTGTGTGTACGTGTTTCGTCTCTGTATGTGTGTCGTCTCTGTGTGTGTGTGTAGTCTCTGTGTTTGTGTCGTCTCTGTGTGTGTGTCGTCTCTGTGTGTGTCGTCTGTGTGTGTAGTCTTCTCTGTGTGTGTGTCGTCTCTTTGTGTGTCTCGTCTCTGTGTGTGTGTCGTCTCTGCTGTGTGTGTCCTACTGTGTGTGTGTCGTCTCTGTGTGTGCGTCGTCTGTGTGTGTGCTTAGTCTCTGTGTTGTGTTTGTCTCTGTGTGTGTCGTCTGTGTACTGTTGTCTCTGTGTGTGTGTCGTGTTGTGTCTCTGTGTGTGTCGTCTCTGTGTGTGTGTCTCTGTTTGTGCGTTGTTCTGTATGTGTGTCGTCTCTCTTTGTGTTTCGTCTCTGTGTTTGTTTCGTCTCTGTGTGTTTGTCGTCTGTGTGTGTGTCGTCTCGGTATGTGTGTCGTCTCTTTGCGTGTTTCGTCTATGTGCGTGTGTCGTCACTGTGTGTGTTTCGCCTTTGTGTGTTTGTCGTCTCGTGTGTGTGTTGTCGTCTGTGTGTGTGTGTCACTGTGTGTGTATGTCTCTGTGTGTGTGTCGTCTCTGTGTGTGTGTCATCTCTATGCGAGTTTCGTCTGTGTGTGTGTCTTTCGTCTCTGTGTGTGTGTCGTCTCTTTTCGTGTTGCGTCTCTGTGTTTGTGTCGCCTCTGTGTATGTGTCGTCTCTTTGGTGTGTGTCTCTTTGTGTGTGTGTCGTCTCTCTGTGTGTTTCGTTCTGTGTGTGTGTGTCGTCTCTATATGTGTGTCGTCTCTGTGTGTGTGTATCTCTCTGTGTGTGTGTCGTCTCTGTGTGTGTGTCGTCTCTGTTTGTGTGTCTTCTCTGTGTGTGTAACGTCTCTGTGTGTTCTATCATCTCTGTGTGTGTTTCGTCTCTGTGTGTTTTGTCGTCTCTGTGTTGTCACTGTGTGTGTATGGTCTCTGTGTGTGTGTCGTCTCTGTGTGTGTGTCATCTCTATGCGAGTTTCGTCTGTGTGTGTGTCTTTCGTCTCTGTGTGTGTGTCGTCTCTTTTGTGTTGTCGTCTCTGTGTTTGTGTCGTCTCTGTGTGTGTGTCGTCTCTTTGGTTGTGTCTTCTTTGTGTGTGTGTCGTCTCTCTGTGTGTTTCGTTTCTGTGTGTGTGTGTCGTCTCTATATGTGTGTCGTCTCTGTGTAAGTGTAATCTCTCTGTGTGTGTGTCGTTTCTTTGTGTGTGTCGTCTCTGTGTATATGTCGTCTCTGTGCGTGTGTCATCTCTGTGTGTGTATTGTCTCTGTGTGTGTGTGTCATGTCTTTGTATGTGTAATCTCTGTGTTTGTGTCGTCTCTGTGTTTTGTCATCTCTTTGTGTTTGTCGTCTCTGTGTGTGTGTTGTCGCTGTGTTTGTGTCGTCTCTGTGTTTGTGTCATCTCTGTGTGTGTGTCGTCTCTGTGTTTGCGTCGTCTCTTTGTGTGTGTCCTTTCTGTGTGTGTGTCGTCTCTTTGTGTTTGTCTTCTCTGTTTGGGTGTTGTCTCTTTGTGTGTGTCTTCTCTTTATGTGTGCCGTCTCTGTGTGTGAATTGTCTCTGTGTGTGTCACGTCTGTGTATGTGTCGTCTCTGTTTTTGTGTCGTCTCTGTGTTTTGTCATCTCTGTGTGTGTGTCGTCTTTCTGTGTGTTTCGTATCTGTGTGTGTGTGTCGTTTCTCTGTGTGTGTGTCGTCTCTGTGTGTGTGTCGTATATGTGTGTCTCGTCTCTGTGTGTGTATGTCGTCTCTTTGTAGGTGTCGTTTTTGTGTGTGTTTGTCTCTGTGTGTGTGTCGTCTCTGTGTGTGCGTCTTCTTTATGTGTTTGTCGTCTCTTTGTGTGAGTGATCTCTGTGGTGTGATGTCGTTCTCTGTTGTGTTGTGTGTCCATCTGTGTGTATGTCGTCTCTGTGTATGTGTAATCTCTGTGTGTGTATCGTCTGTGTGTGTGTGTCGTCTCTGTTTGTGTTTCTTCTCTGTGTGAGTCGTCTCTGTGGATATGTCCTCTGTGTGTGTGTCATCTGTGTGTGTGTCGTCTCTGTGTATGTGTAGTCTCTGTGTGTGTGTCGTCACTTTTTGTGTGTCTTCTATTTGTGTGTGCAATCTCTGTTCTTGTGTCGTCTCTGTGTGTGAATTGTCTCTGTGTGTGTGTCATGTCTGTGTGTGTGTCGTCTCTGTTTTTGTGTTTTCTCTGTGTTTTTGTCATCTCTGTGTGTGTGTCGTCTCTGTGTGTGTACTTTATCTGTGTTTTTGTCGTCTCTGTGTTTCTGTCATCTCTGTGTGTATGCCGTCTCTTTGTGTGTGTCGTCTCTGTGTGAGTATCGTCTCAGTGTGTGTGTGTCGTGTCTTTGTGTGTGTGTCGTCTCTGTGTGTGTGTTGTCTCTTAATGTGTGTCATCTGTGTGTGTTTGTCGTCTCTGTGTGTGTGTCGTCTCTGTGCGTGTGTAGTATCTGTGTGTTTGTCGTCTGTGTGTGTTTGTGTCCATTCTGTTTGTGTGTCGTCTCTGTGTTTTTGTCGTCTCTCTGTGTGTGTCGTCTCTCTGTGTGTGTCGTCTCTTTGTGTCGTCTCTGTGTGTGGTCGTCTCTGTGTTTGTGTCGTCTCTGTGTATGTGTCGTCTGTGTGTGTGTGTCATCTCTGTGTGTGTGTCATCTGTGTGCGTGTGTAGTATCTGTGTGTTTGTCGTCTGTGTGTGTTTGTGTCCATTCTGTTTGTGTGTCGTCTCTGTGTTTTTGTCGTCTCTCTGTGTGTGTCGTCTCGCTGTGTGTGTCGTCTCTGTGTGTCGTCTCTGTGTGTGTCGTCTCTGTGTTTGTGTCGTCTCTGTGTATGTGTCGTCTGTGTGTGTGTGTGTGTCATCTCTGTGTGTGTGTCATCTGTGTGCGTGTGTCGTCTCTGTGTGTTTGTGTTGTCTCTGTGTGTGGTCGTCTCTGTGTGTGTGTTGTTTTTCTGTGTGTTGTCTCTGTGTGTGTGTCGTCTCTTTGTGTGTCGTCTGTGTGTGTTTGTGTGTCACCTCTGTTTGTTTGTCGTCTGTATGTGTGTGTGTGTCGTCTCTGTGTGTGTGTTGTCTCTGTGTGTGTGTCGCCTCTGTTTGTGTGTCGTCTCTATGTGAGTTTCGTCTGTGTGTGTCATCTGTGTGTGTCTGTGTTTTGTCTCTGTGTGTGTGTCGTCTTTTTGTGTTTTGTGTCTCTGTGTTTGTGTCGTCTCTGTGTGTGTTTCGTTTCTTTGTGTGTGTGTCGTCTCTCTGTGTGTGTCGTCTCTGTGTGTATGTCGTTTCTCTGTGTGTATCTTCTCTGTGTGTGTTTCGTCTGTGTATGTGTCGTCTGTGTGTGTTTGTCGTTTCTGTGTGTGTGTCGTCTCTGTGTGTATGGTCTCTGTTTATGTGTCGTCTCTGTTTGTTTGTCGTTTCTATGTGAGTTTCGTCTCTTTGTGTGTGTCATCTCTGTGTTTGCCGTCTCTGTGTGTTTTTGTCTCTCTGTGTGTGTTATCTCTGTGTGTTCGTCGTCTCTTTGTGTGTGTCGTCTCTGTGTGGTATTTGTCTCTGTATATGTGTCATCTCTGTGTGTGTGTCGTCTCTATGTGTGTCATCTCTGTGTCTGTGTCTTCTCTGTGTGTGTGTCCTCTCTGTGTGTGTGTCGTCTCTGTGTTTGTGTCGTCTCTGTGTGTTTGTCGTCTCTGTGTGTTTTTCATCTCTGTGTGTTTGTTGTTTCTGTGTGTGTGTCGTCTTTGTGCGTCTCTATGTTTCGTCTCTATTTGTGTTTCGCCTCTGTGTGTATGTCGTCTATGTGTGTGCGTCATCTCTGTGTGTGTTTCGTCTCTGTGTGTGTGTCGTATCCATGTGTCTTTCGTCTCTGTGTTGTCTATGTGTGTTTGTCGGCTGTGTGTGTGTTTAGTTTCTGTGTATGTCGTCTCTGTGTGTGTCTGCTCTGCGTGTGAGTCGTCTGTTTGTCGTCTGTGTTGCGTTTGCGTGTGTCGTCTCTGTGTTTGTGTCGTCTGTGTGTGTGTTTAGTCTCTGTGTTTGTGTCTTGTCTCTGTGTGTGTCGTCTGTGTACGTGTTGTCTCTCTGTGTGTTTCGTTTCTGTGTTTGTGTCGTCTCTTTGTGTTTGTCGTCTCTGTGTGTGTGTTGTCTCTGTGCGTGTTGTCTCTGTGTGTGTGTCGTATGTGTGTGTTTGTCATCTCTGTGTGTGTTTCATTTCTGTGTGTGTTTCGTCTCTGTGTATGTGTCGTCTCTGTGTGTGTTTCGTCTCTGTATGTGTGTCACCTCTGTGTGTTTGTCGTCTATGTGTGTGTCGTCTCTGTGTGTGTGTCGTCTCTTTGTGTGTCTTGTCTCTCTTTGTGTGTTGTATGTGTGTTTTTGTCATCTCTGTGTGTGTGTCATCTCTGTGTGTGTTTCGTCTCTGTGTATGTGTCGTCTCTCTGTGTCTGTCGTCTCTGTGTGTGTCGTCTCTGTGTGTATTGTCTCTGTGTCTGTGTCGTATCTGTGTTTTTGTCATCTCTCTGTTTGTGTCATCTCCCTGTGTGTGTGTCGTCTCTGTATGTGTGTCGTCTGTGTGTGTGTCGTCTCTGTGTCTGTGTCGTCTGTGCGTTTGTGTCGATTCTCTGTGTGTGTCCTCTCTCTGTGTGTGTCGTCTCTATGTGAGTTTCGTCTGTGTGTTTGTATCATCTCTGTTTGTGTGTCATCTCTGTGTCTGTGTCGTCTCTGTGTGTGTGTCGTCTCTATGTGTGTGTTGGCTCTGTGTGTGGTTCGCATCTCTGCTGTCTCTCTGTGTTAGTTGTCTCTTTGTGTGTGTTGTCTCTGTGTGTGTTGTTTCTGTGTTTATGTCGTCTTTGTGTGTGTGTGTCGTCTCAATGTGTGTGTCGTCTCTGTTTTTGTCGTCTCTGTGTGTGTTTGGTCTCTGTGTGTTTGTCGTCTGTGTGTGTGTGTCGTCTCTGTGTGTGTGCCGTCCCTGTGTGTGTTTCGTCTGTGTGTGTGTGTTGTCTATGTGTGTTCGTCGTCTGTTTGTGTGTTTCGTCTCTGTGTGTGTGTCGTTTCTTTGTGTGTCGTCTCTGTGTGTGTGTCGTATTTGTGTGTTTTTCGTCTCTGTTTGTGTGTCGTCTTTGTGTGTGTTTCGTCTCTGTGTGTGTTTCGTCTCTGTATGTTTTTCTTCTCTGTGTATGCGTCGTCTCTGTGTGTTTGTCGTTTTGTGCGTGTGTCGTCTCTGTATGTGTGTCGTATCTGTGTGTATGTATCGTTTCTTTGTGTCTGTCTCCTCTCTGTGTGTTTTGTTTCTGTGTGAGCCATCTCTGTGTGTTTGTCGTCTCTGTGTGTGTTCGTCTCTTTGTGTATTGTCTTTGTGTGTGTGTCGTCTCTGTGTGTGTCGTCTCTGTGTGTGTCGTCTCTATGTGTTTGTCGTCTATGTTTGTGTGTCGTTTTTGTGTGTGTGTTGTCTTTATGTGTGTGTAGTCTGTGTTTGTGTGTCGTCTCTCTGTGTGTGTGTCATCTCTGTTTGTGTGTCGTCTCTGTGTGTAACGTCTCTGTGTTAAGTCGTCTCTCTGTGTGTGTCGTCTCTGTGTATATGTTGTCTCTTTGAGTTTCGTCTCTGTGTATGTGTCATCTCTGTGTTTGTGTTGTCTCTGTGTGTAACGTCTCTCTGTGTGTGTCGTCTCTGTGTGTGTGTTGTCTCTGTGTGTGTGTCGTCTCTGTGTGTGTGTCTTCTCTGTGTGTGTCATATCTGCGTGTGTGTTGTCTTTATGTGTGTGTAGTCTGTGTTGTGTGTCGTCTCTCTGTGTGTGTGCATCTCTGTTTGTCTGTCGTCTCTGTGTGTAAAGTCTCTGTATGTGTGTCGTCTCTCTGTGTGTGTCGTCTTTGTGTATATGTTGTCTCTTTGAGTGTCGTCTATGTGTATGTGTCATCTCTGTGTTTGTGTCGTCTCTGTGTGTAACGTCTCTCTTTGTGTGTCGTCTCTGTGTGTGTCGTCTCTGTGTGTGCGTTGTCTCTGTGTGTGTCGTCTCTGTGTGTGTGTCGTCTCTATGTGTGTGTCGTCTATGTTTGTGTGTCGTCTCTGTGTGTGTTGTTTTTATGTGTGTGTAGTCTGTGTTTGTGTGTCGTCTCTCTCTGTGTGTGTCATCTCTGTTTGTGTGTCGTCTCTGTGTGTAACGTCTCTGTGTGTGTGTCGTCTCTCTGTGTGTGTCGTCTCTGTGTACATGTTGTCTCTTTGAGTGTCGTCTCTGTGTATGTGTCATCTCTGTGTTTGTGTCGTCTCTGTGTGTAACGTCTCTCTGTGTGTGTCATCTCTGTGTGTGTCGTCTCTCTGTGTGTGTTGTCTCTGTGTGTGTGTCGTCTCTTTTTGTGTATCGTCTGTGTGTGTGTCCTCTCTCTGTGTTTGTCGTCTCTGTGTGTGTCGACACAGAGAAACACACAGTGTGTCTGTTTGTGTGTATGTTTGTGTCTTTGCGTGTGTGTGTGTGTGTGTGTGTTTGTGTGTGTGACACAGACACAGACACACACACACACACAAACACACACACACACAAACAGACACACACACACGCACACACACTCACACACACACACTTTTGTTTGTGGTCTGTGTGTCGTCTGTGTGTAAGTGTCGTCTTTGTGTGTGTCGTCTCTTTGCGTTTGTCGTCTCTCTCTGTGTTGTCTCTGTGTGTGTGTCGTATTTGTGTGTTTGTCATCTCTGTGTGTGTGTAATCTCTGTGTGTGTTTCGTCTCTGTGTATGTGTCGTCTCTGTGTGTGTGTCGTCTGTGTGTGTGTCATCTCTGTGTGTGTGTCGTCTCTGTGCGCGTAACGTCTATGCGTGCCTCTGTGTCTGTGTCGTCTGTGTGTGTGTGTCGTTTCTGTGTGTGTGTGTTTCATCTCTGTGTCTGTGTCGTCTCTGTATGTGTGTTTTCTCTGTGTGTGTGTCGTCTCTGTGCAAGTGTCGTCTCTCTCTGTGTGTGTGTGGTCTCTGTGTATGTTTCGTCTCTGTTTGTGTGTCGTTTCTCTCTGTGTGTCGTCTCTGTGTGTGTGTCATCTTACTTACTTGTACTTGTTGCACGTTCAAGCCGCATCCTGAATCACCGTGGCACCTAGCAGATGACGACATGTCTCCTTCCATAGGTTTCGCTCAAGGGTGGCAGGCCCCACCATTTCCAGCCACTGGCGATCCCAGCGATGGCCGTATTTTCGGAATCCCCCGATTGGCTCCAGATATGACTTAGCTGTTTCTAGCCACATCTTCTTTTGGCCTCCTGCCCTCTTCTTCCATGTAGTTAGTGTTAGACATTTGAGGCATTTTTTGCTTATATGGTCATCTGGTCTGCGCATTGTGTGGCCAAACCATCTCAGTCTCATATCCTTAACAATGTCAGAGACAAGTGTGCGATCCCCATTTCTTCTCCTTAGTTCTTCATTCGAGATTCTATCTGAGAGGCGGATACCCAGGATATAGCCCAGGCATTTGTGGTTGAATATATTCAAGCTCAACGCTTCGGCTGCTTTAAGTGACCACGTTTCACATCCATAGAGGAGGACATAGAGAATCATAGCTTCATCCGCTTCCAGAGATAGTTCCGTAATTGAAGGAAGACACTCTAAGCTGACGATATGCGGCTCTGAATTTCTTCTGTAGATTCGCCGGCAGGGTGTACCATCGATCCGAGGTATGTGAACGACTGGACGTCCTCTGTCTGATTACCATTTAGGGTCACAGGGGTTTCATCCATGCCATCTGTTTGCATGGATTTTGTTTTTGGTAGGATCATTTGGAGACCAGTCGAAATTGCCTTGACTGCCACGTCATTTGTCATAGCCTGGGTTTCTGCAACGGATTCAACAAGCATTTCCACATCGTAATCATAGTCAAGATCTGTGACGGAGAAGGACAGGCTCACTACAACACCTTTATAATTGTCTAGGACCCTGAGGATCCAATTGATGACGAAGCTGAACAAAGTTGGCGAAAGTAGACAGCCTTGACGTACACCTTCCTCGATCAGGGCCAGATCTGAAAGATCGCCATCGACTCTTACCTGGGCCTATGTACCAACATAGTATGTCTTGAGAAGATTGATGATCTTCTCAGGCACACTGTCCTCTCTCATTGCCTCCCATATTGCATCACGATGGACCGAATCAAACGCGGTAATGAAGTCTATGAAGATTTGGATTGTTTCCTGCTGGTGTTCAATGATCTGTCACATGATAAAATTTGGTCCCCGCAACCCATACCCAGCCTGAATCCTGCTTGGTTGGGTGGCGTTCGGCTGTTTCTTGTGTCTCTGAATGTATTTAAAAGTATGACTGCGAACAGCATATTTTCTTGTAAACATGAAAGTTTTTGTTAAGCGAGTGGTTAGTTATATTCTCACTCCATGCAATCTACCGCTTAAATGGAAACATCCTGTTTCCGGCTGGCTTTTAGTTGCATGATTCTATGTATGCTCAATTTAGAATTAGTAATCACTTCAATAATTATTGTAGACATAAAAGATACATATCTTAAATATCAACCAGAAATCACATAAAACTTTGGTTACCGCCTTAAGGCTATTCATTTCTTAGGTACTTATTATTTTTGCTTGTTTGGTTAATGTCTTAATACTATTCACTTCGTAGTCACTTTTTTTAATATATATCCATATTTAGAATTAAATATATCTATTTAGAGATAAAATAAATCTATTTTTAGAAATGAAATTTATCTATATTTAGAGTCACCTTATTGTTCACAGGTCCAAGACTGAATGATGGCTTTCACCGCTAACGTTCCACTGTTTGTGGGCAAGTTTAGCTAGAGCTTAATGGAATAGATATTATTCCGTGTCCTAGGAAGGCTGCTTTTTTATATTTTTACGCTGCATATGCTTAAGTTTGGATTTTTATCCAAAACCTTACGATAGATAATTTCGGAGACCGCAATGCCTTTCCAAGACGATAAATAAAAGTTCAAATAGCCTAGGAATAAAATCCTTTTAATATATAGTGTTTCACAAACAGTGATAGAAATTCACAAAATGCCAGATAGTTCGGTCACATATGCAGTGACCCTTATCAGTAGTAAAACTACACTAAAACAATTTAAAACAATAGTTTATATACGAAATCAATTAAAACTACATATTGTTTAATTCTCTAATTCTTTTCAAAGCAAAGACGGAAGCTAGCCTCTTTGACCTTTCGGAATTCGGTTCATTAGCGTTCAATGATATAACACTTGGACAGAGGTCAACTACATTGGTTGAATTTAACTTTTCTTTATCAGGTTTTAATAAATTATCGTAGATAGAGTTCAGCCCAAATTTACCTGTGTCACGATTCAAAGTTTTATTCTTTAATAAGATTTTCTTTATTTCAAAAGTTTCACCAAAATTTTGCTCTAAACCCGGGTCCCTACAAATCAAAGAGACATTATCGAACAAAATAAAATGGTCTGGAAAATTAAAAATATGCTCTGAAAGGGCTGAAGTAAAATCTTCAGACTTAGAATCTTGCTTTAAAGCCTAAGATTTAGAATCTTTATGCTGTAATAATCTCATTTCCAAATTCTGGTTAGTTTGTCCCACATGTGAGTTTCTGCAAGTCCCTGGGATCTGATAGATCCATATTTGTTGCCCCAATTAGGTTAGATCCTCCCCAGAATTTAGAAAACTACCCAAAGTATTATTACTCTTTAAAGCTACCTTTATACCATTACTCTGTGAAATTCTTTTAAGTTTTTCACTTAGCCCGGGTATATAAGGTAAGGAACAAAAAAAAATCTTTCTCCCGAGTTGTCCCCAAGACTTCCTTAGAAATCTCTAGAAACCTTTTTCTTCTTTTGGAAAAAGTCTGGTTAATTAACTGCTCTGGATACGTGACACTTACTAGTATTTTTCTTAGAAAAGACAACTCTTCCTCTAAAAATTTTGGAGTACAAATCCCCAAGACTTCCTTAGAAATCTCTAGAAACCTTTTCTTCTTTTTAAAAAAGTCTGGTTAATTAATCACTTTGGATACATGACACTTATTAGTATTTTTCTTAGAAAAGACAACTCCTCCTCTAAAAATTTTGGAGCGCAAATAATAAAGATCTGGTCAGTTAAAGAAATGTTCAAAGCAGTTTTTACTTGGCGAGCGTGACCGGAACTATAAGACAAAAATCTATTGTTATTTGTTGTTTTTTCTGTGAATTTTAAAATCCAGACTAATACCTTTTTTCAAGAACATCAAGAAAAGGAAGTTTCCCGTACTTTTCTAATTCAACAGTAAACTTTAGTCCCCCCTACCAAACAATTAAGATGTTCCAAAAATCCTGTTAATTCCTCCTCCCCATAATCCCATACTGAAATTATGTCATTCGTATACCGGCCCCAAAAAATAGGTTTTAAAAAATATGAATCTAACGCAATTGATTCAATATTCTCCACAAAAATATAAGCTAATAATGGGACCTGAGGGGACCCCATAGGTAAACCATTTTCTTTCTTCGAAAAACTCCCCTCTGATTTGAAGAAAAATTAGAGAACTTATTGCACAACCTTGCTAAATACATAATTACAGAAACTTCCAAATCTGTTTTGCCACTAACAAGTCCAAATTTCTTAACAGCTTTCTTTCTAGAAGAGTTTCGGCTGCTTCTACATCAATATTTGTTTACATTGATGCAATGTCGAAGCTTGAAGGCAAAGAATTTGAAGAAATTTCTACTTTTTTCAGTTTTTCAACCAAATTCGAAGAATTGTAAATGTACGATATCTGAGTAGGAAAAAGTGGTTTACAGATTGGCACTAAACACTTGCTCAAAACACTTGTTGGTGACCTTGTACTTGACACAATTGGTCGTAATGGTTGGTTAGGCTCATGAATTTTGGGAAGTTCATATAATTTAGGGCACAAGGAACTGCGTGGCAGGAATTTGTAATAAAGTTGAGTTGTAATTTTTCTTCATCCTTTAAACACTTTAATTCATTCTTAAGCTTATTTGTAAAAGAGTCTTTTGGATTATACGATAGCATCTTGTATTTTTTTTTCATCATTAAGTAAACTTCTTAATTTTGATTTGTAGTCCTCAGTATTCATGACAACTAAAGTGTTGCTCTTATCTGCCTTTGTAATGGTAATACAACCATCCAGTTTTAAGTTTTTTTGAATTCATATGTCTTTGATGGTCGTACTTGGAAATTCCGGTTTCAATGCAAAATTAGAAAGAATTTTCACCGTAAAACCTCTTACTAAGCTAACATCTTTTATTGGGTTTGCGTTTTTATGCAAAGATGTTTCTATTGAAGAGATAATATCTTCTACGGGGACTTTATCTGGTTTAAAGGAAAATTTCGAACCCTTTTCAAGCACTGATTGTTCTTGTATCGTTAAAGTTCTTGATGAAAAATTAACCACACCTGGTCCAAGAATTGACGATGGATTTGATGATAATTTTGAAACTTTTTTAGTAATATTTCTCTGGATAGGTGAAAGTCATGATTGAAGTGATTTTTTCCTGTTTGTTGAGTAAAACGAAAAGTCATTTACACTAATCTTTTTTTTATATAAGATTTTCCAGTGAAATTTTATCTCTCACTATTAAAGCTCTTTTTCGACTTTATCTTTAATAATGTGATTTAAAGTCTTGAAATATAAGCTTCGTTCGAACTTTTTCTCCTTGAAAGTGCCCAAATTTAAATTGAATTTTAGTGAAGGTGGCACAATTCTCATCTTCTTACATTGTAGAAGAAAATCCTGCTGGTTGATAACATTTGCCTGTTTTTTCTTAGTATTTATATATTTATAAACATTTTTCATCAAACGTTATCAAATAGCAGGATTTTCTTCTACAATGTAAGAAGATGAGAATTGTGCCACCTTCACTAAAATTCAATTTACATTTTAGATGTTTTTTGTTCCTTACCATATGTAAATTGCCCAAATGTAAATTGAATTTTAGTGAAGGTAGCACAATTCTCATCTTCTTACATTGTAGAATTATTTGAAAAAAACTACGTTTTCTAAAGAGTTAAAGAGGCTGAGTCACAAGCTCGAACCTTAAAACGTAAAGGGATTAGAAGGTACAGTTGGGGGCTGCCGCCCCCCAAACCCCCCGCTTTCGCAGCCTTTAAATAAATTTTTTTTTTAAACTGAAAGTAAGGAGCGACATTAAAACTTAAAACGAACAGAAATTATTCCGTATATGAAAGGGGCTGTGCCCTCCTCAACGCCTCGCTCTTTACGCTAAAGTTTTTATTGTTTAAAAAAAAGAGTTGTGAGAAAGTCAAACTTAAGCGTAAAGAGCGAGGCGTTGAGGAGGGCACAGCCCCTTTCATATACGGAATAATTTCTGTTCGTTTTAAGTTTTAATGTCGCTCCTTACTTTCAGTTAAAAAATTTTTTTTATTTAAAGGCTGCGAAAGCGGGGGGTTTTGGGGGGCGGCAGCCCCCCAACTGTACCTTCTAATCCCTGTACGTTTTAAGGTTCGAACTTGTGACTCAGCCTCTTTAACTCTTTAGAAAACGTAGTTTTTTTCAAATAATTTCTGCACGTTTTTGTACAGTTTATTACTTATTATTGCTTGACTAACTGTTAGAAGATTGTGTATTATTCTTTTCTTTCTCGACAGGGTGTTTTAAGGGTCGACCTTGTAACTCAGCCTCTTTAACTCTTTAGAAAACGTAATTTTTTTCAAATAATTTAAAAAAGAAACTGAGTTTCTTTTTTAAACTTTAAATTCAGTATATAAAAAATTTCCTCTGACGGTGAATCGAACCCGGGTCTTCCGCCTGACAGTCTGGAGTATAGACCGCTGCACTAAAAAGACAATATTGTAATTGTTTTTTAGTAAATGGAATCTATTTTTGACGCAAGCAAATCTCCACAAAACTTGATATTTGGTTTTTGGAAAACAGGGAAGGAGTAATCAGATTGAGCTGAAATTTCGAGGATAATCTACCATGCCCCAGGAAAGCTTATCCTCTAAATTTCAGCCCGATCAAACAACGCTAAAGGGGGCTGTGGTGGGAAAAATTAACATGGGCTCTTATAGGAAAACGAGGTTTTTCGTAAATGTACATTCGGGGGATAATTTTTTCGGTCTGAAAATATCAAAAGGCCCTAACAGGTCAAATTCTGCTTCGAATGAGTCCTCATTCACCCGGATCTGTTGCCAACTGTGGCCTGTAGGCGTGGCTAAGAAGAAAAAAATTTTGAACTTTAAGTGGCTATATTTGGTTTTTGGAAAACAGGGAAGGAGTGATCGGATTGAGCTGAAATTTCGAGGATGAGCTCCCAGGCCCTAGGAAAGCTTAACCTCTAAATTTCAGCCTAATCGGACGACGTTAAAGGGGGCTGTGGTCGGAGGGTCGAAACTTCCGGCCCACATTTACCCATGAAGATAAAGTCGGAGGGGGGTGAAATTTTGCACGTTTCTTAGTTTGAGCTCGGGCTACAAATTGCGATTACCGCTGTCTCTCTGCGACCGCTAGGACCGGATATCGCTTAACATTGTGGTGGGTCGCCTCTTTATAGAGGCACACGTGTGCCTCCTTGATAAAATCCTAATGGTTGATAACATTTGCATTTTTTGTTCTTAGTTTTTATATATTTATAAACATTTTTCATCAAATGTTATCACATAGCAGGATTTTCTTCTACAATGTCAGAAGATGAGAATATGGCCACCTTCACTAAAATTCAATTTACATTTTAGATGT
>CM051272.1:0-2500 GCA_027921565.1 Artemia sinica | reverse complement strand
TTCGTCTGTGTGTGTGTCGTGTGTATGTGTGGGTCGTCTGTGTGTGTGTGTGTGAGTCGTCTCTATAGATGTGTCGTCTCTGTTTGTGCATCGGCTCTGTGTGTGGGTCGTCTCTGTGTGTGTCATTTTTCTGTGTGTGTCGTCTCTGTGTGTGTGTCATCTTTATGTGTGTGTCGTCTCTCTGTGTGTGTTTCGTCTGTGTTGTATGTGAGTGTGTCATCTCTGTGTGTGTGTCGTCTCTGTATGTGTGTAGTCTCTGTGTTTGTGTCGTCTCTATGTATGTGTCATCTGTGCGTTTGTGTCGTCTCTGTGTGTGAGTCGTCTCTGTGTGTGTGTCGTCTGTGTGTGTGTCTTCTCTGTGTGTGTGTCATCTCTGTGTGTGTGTCCTCCCTGTATGTGTGTCGTCTGTGTGTGTGTGTTGTCTGCGTGTGTGTGTGTGTCGTCTCTGTGTGTATGTCGTCTCTCTGTGTGTGTCGTCTCTGTGTGTGTGTCGTCTCTCTGTGTGTGTTTCGTCTGTGTTGTATGTTAATGTGTCATCTTTGTGTGTGTGTCGTCTCTGTATGTGCATAGTCTCTGTGTTTGTGTCGTCTCTATGTATGTGTCATCTGTGCGTTTGTGTGTCGTCTCTGTGTGTGAGTCGTCTCTGTGTGTGTGTGTCGTCTGTGTGTGTGTCTTCTGTGTGTGTGTGTCATCTCTGTGTGTGTGTCCTCCCTGTATGTGTGTCGTCTGTGTGTGTGTGTTGTCTGTCTGTGTGTGTGTCGTCTCTGTGTGTGTGTCGTCTCTGTGTGTGTGTGTCGTCTCTATGTGTGTGCTGTCTATGTGCGTGCGTCATCTGTGTGCGTGTTTTGTCTCTCTGTGGGTGTCGTTTCTGTTTGTGTTTTCTCTGTGTCTGTGTCGTATCTGTGTGTGTGTCGTCTGTGTGTGTGTGTGTCAACTCCGTGTGTGCTTCGCCTGTGTGTGTTTGTCGTCTCTGTGTGTGTATCGTCTCTGTGTGTCGTCTATAATTGTGTGTCGTCTCTGTGTGTGTATCGTCTGTGTGTGTGTTGTATCTGTATGTTTGTGGTATCTGTTTGTGTTTCGTCTCTGTGTGTGTCGTTTCTGTGTCTCTGTCGTCTCTGTGTTTGTGTCGTCTCTATGTGTATATCTTCTCTGTATACGCTTTTGGGGCTTTTATATTTTATTACTTATAAAACTCTTACTGATGCTTTATACCACTTGTACACGCTTTTGGTGCTTTTATAAATGCTTTTTATCACCTATAAAACTCTTACTGATGCTTTATACCACTTGTACACGCTTTTGGGGCTTTTGTGAATGCTTTTTATCACCTATAAAACTCTTACTGATGCTTTATACAACTTGTACACGCTTTTGGGGCTTTTATAAATGCATTTTATAACTTATAAAACTCTTACTGATGCTTTATACCACTTGTACACGCTTTTGGGGCTTTTATAAATGCTTTTTATCACTTATAAAACTCTTACTGATGCTTTATACCACTTGTACACGCTTTTGGGGCTTTTATAAATGCTTTTTATCACCTATAACACTCTTACTGATGCTTTATACCACTTGTACACGCTTTTGGTGCTTTATAAATGCTTTGCATCACCTATTAAACTCTTACTTATGCATTACACCACTTGTACACGCTTTTGGTGCTTTTATAAATGCTTTGTATCACCTATTAAACTCTTACTTATGAATTATACCACTTGTACACGCTTTTGTGGCTTTTATAAATGCTTTTTATCACTTATAAAACTCTTAGATATAATTTATACCACTTGTACACGCTTCTGGGGCTTTTATAAATGCATTTTATCACCTATAAAACTCTTACTGATGCTTTATACCACTTGTGCACGCTTTTGGGCTTTTTATAAATGCTTTTTATCACCTATAAAACTCTTAGTATATAGACACGCTAGAATGATGAATGTAAGTGTGAATCTTATCGTATCTAACTATAACTTAATGTGAATACTGGAGAAATCTTTTCATAATTCAGTTGAAAATAAGTGTAAATTACATTATCCAATGTTGCAATCAGCCATCAACGTTTAAAAATTATATTGCTGAAACCTTTTATTCCAAATCATTTATCTATTATTATATATATTAGTTGCTCTTGAAGTCAGTTACGTAATCGTATCATTATAGTGTCAGGTGGAAGTATAGTCAAGTTTAGAGAAAAAATAAATATGTACACTTTAAAGTGATCGAATAGTCGCAAGGGCAGAGAACTCAAATAGGTAGAACCATGTAGAACCAATTAGAATCAGTTGGTATAGTCATCATTATAGTGTCAGGTGGAAGGATAGTTAAGTTTAGATAAAAAGGCAAATAGTACATTTTAAAAGTGATAAATAGTCGCAAGGCAGTACTTTAATTATTAGAACTATGTCTATAATTATTAGCATATAGGTTGAAGGAATTTTTAGTATTCAGCGGGATGGGAATAATAATTATTACAAATCATATAATTCAAATGTGT